>OZ038485.1:970000-1190000 GCA_964036315.1 Acanthosepion esculentum | reverse complement strand
GGATTAGAAAGTTCATTACCACCATCCACAGCTTGAAAGTTACTGGTGAATACATTTATCTCTATGCCCACATCATACATATTTGACAAAAAAGTTGAATTTTATGTAGGATTTGATTCCTTGGCACTTCCTTTTTGGCAGATGTCTCAGGTGCCAGGTAATGACTGACACCTTTCACCCCAAAGGATAGGTACTGCCTGGAGGAGGGGGTTTCATGATGTACGCACACACACACAGTCCTTTTGTCATAAAACTCAAAAAATATTTTTTTATTTTATTCTACACATATTCATATTACTAATATTTGCCTTAATACTAGTGAACAGTTCAGATGCTTTTTTTTTTCCTGTTCTGAGATTATAAAAGCTCCTCTTTCACATAAATCAGCTATGACATTGCATGTTCACAACACTTTTACAAATTTTGACCTATAGCCATCTCAATATTTCAAATGTAGAATTGCCAAGCTCTTTGCATAGTGTCATTTTGGTAAAATCAGGAACAAGTTTGAGATGATTCTTCATAAGAAACAATTCAAATTCTTTATCACTCCTATTTCACTGATTAGGTATATATATATATATATATATATATATATATATATATTAGTGCAATATGACATATCTTTATATAGGATGATTTATATAGTGCAATATAAAATGCCATTATGCAGCATGATTAAAATATCAGTGATAATACTTTTCAGTGACTTTGAGAACATAACTTATAAGAAATAAAACTTGGAGTTGTGAACACAGCATGCACAATTCTATCTCCCCCCATACTTTTTGTTCAGGCAATCTACAGCTTCCTATCTTTTATGTTCTAAATAATTCTGGCTTCATTATGGTTCTCTTTTGATTTGAGAGTGTTGATTTAATTTTGTTTATATGTCATAATCTATTCAAATTTATTAATAAAGAATATAATTAGAGAAATAGCTATTGTTATAAAAATGTTTTAGAATGTTATACAACTGTATATATCAGTCACCACGGTTGATAGCATTCACAAATTCTAGACATAGGAAAAACAAAACAAAAAACAATATAAACTTATTTCTTTTGCGGTGCTATTCAAAATCTAAAGTCTAGTTAATACAGAATTAACTCCCTTAGAACAAGTAAATCTTTGTATTTTATCACTGAGCTATTGTACTTGAATATAAATTTTTGGCTAACATTCAGTTTAATTTTTTTTTTTTTATTGATTGGCAAGGTACCATCTTACTTCAGTGTTCATAGAGTGAAACAGTATATATAAAAATTATCATATATTTTAATTTGTAAATGAAAGTTTTTTTTAGGAAGTTTCCTACAATTCCTGAGACATTCCAAATGTTCCTATAATACTTGAAGTAAGATATTCCAAATATACTGACCACAATTTTAGGAGATAGTTATCAATGTACAGATTTCAATCCAGAAGGAGATTAAAAAATAATACTATAAAATAAAAATGAGATTCAAAGTTTACGTTTTGACTAATTAGTCAATCAGTCAGCTGCTGAAGTACAAATATTTATAAGTTCTTATCTGATAACTGTGCAACAATTTCTAGTATTGTAAGATCACTAATTTCTAAAACAACGATATATATAAAATTATAACGTTATAAAATCACAAGAAAATAGCCATTTTTTTTCAACACTTCTGGTGTCTTATCAAGTGATGGTGTTGAATGTAGAATAAAGCTTTATTCTACATTCAACTTTTAGTGATTTTATAACATTTATGTTATAATTTTCGAATAAATTATATTTGCTCTACTCTGTATTGAGCACTCTTAAGAATAGTATTTTTTGGTTATTAGGATTTATTCCATACACACCAATCCTGTGTGTGTGTGTGTGTGTGTGTGTGTGTGTGTGCACACACACACAGCAATAATTTTTATATAGAGAAACTAATTCTCTCCTCACCCCACCTCCCAGGTATATTTAATATTATTAGGTTTTTTTTTTATAAAGAGAATATTTTCCCCAATTTACCCTAAAATAGTAATTGGCTGATCAGAGTTTCTAAGCAAATTTATGGATAATCATTATGATAATGCAATTTATTAGCTGAAGAGGAAAAAGTTTTGTTTGTTTTTTTTTTAAGTAATAAATAGGTGTAAAAAGAAAAAGAAAAGGCCATCAATATTTCCATTTTGCATCCAATAAATACTGTCCAATAAACTAATTGAAAATTTAAAGCAACATACATAAAATAAAAAATACATAGCCAAGCTGAGAAAGCATAGAAACCAAGAAGCACAACAACAAGAACAAGGCAAGAGAAATCTTACTAGAAAGTAGTGGACAATGTAGGAATAAAAATATTACAAAATAAATACAACCACCTAATTTTGGAAAATGAGGCATCAAAGCTTACACAGCTTTAAAACAAGAGACAAGTTAAAGTAGAAGAGAAGACACAGAAGCAAAGCTGAAAAGCAGTTTACCTAAAATAAAAACTAGGAAAGGATTTAATACAATTATCACAGAATATAGCAGATGATGATGAATATACAATACATTTAATAATATAATAAAAGGAATAAACAAAATCAATAATGCTTTCACCTGAAGTAATTAAGAAAAGTGAATAAAAAAATAAAAAAAGTAAAAAAATAAAATAAAAACGGAGAGGGAATAAAAAGGGTTTCATTAATTAAACAAAATGTCAAATTTTATACATTAACTTCAAATTAGAATTGATTTTTTTTTTAAAGATATTTTTTTATATTCAAATAAAAGATTTTTTTAAAAATTTTACTGGGCATAATTATGGTGAGACATTTATATATAAATATATTTATTTAAAAGTTCCTAATGTTCAGCTTCAGAAATTATTTCTGCTGGAAACATTAAAATATAAAACCAGTAAAATATTTTTGCTTTTCCAACTTTCATTTTAAATGCAACACATAGACCCCCACCCTTAAATGGTATTGGCGAGATTAACAGTTTCCATACAAGAAACATGAAGACGATAGTTCAAACAATGTAAATAATTACAATACCTCATCTCAGAAATATAGACAGATATTCATTATACCATTATTTTCCTTTTAGTTACATGAGCTAATACAGCATTATATACAACAGGCTTACTCATAGTGCAATTAAAATCAGAATTGGAGGCCTCTTTCAAAAGCATAAATTGGCTTAAAGTTGTAGTTGGATTAATAAAGCTTTTTTTGATTTAGCAAATATAAAATTTATTTTATTCCCTTTGGACTGGGTATATATTTTTATGTTTACTGCAAAACAAAAGTTTTGTGCAAATTTTTTTTTATTTATTTATTATTTTTTTTTAGAATTTTGGCCTTATCACTTGGGAGCTTAAGATTTTTCACTTAAAGTTAATTGAATATTCTCCTCTGAAATTTTTATATATATATATATATATATATATATATATATATATAACACTAAAGATAAACTTTTTTTTTTTTTTTTTTTTGGCATACTCCATATCTGTTTCTAACAGGCAAGTTAATTTTTTTTTTTTTTTTTTTAAAACCACAGTTCTTATACTGTAAATGTAGCTTTTTACATTGCAAATTAAAGAAAAAAAAAATGTGTAACACAAGGCAGTATTGCTCTAACTGAAAAATGTGTAATTTTATTTGATTTAAAGAAATAATTTATTAACTAATTTTTTTTTTTGTAGTCGTCCTTAAAAATGTTAGTCTCTCCCAAGAAAGTTAGTTTTAATATCTTATGCTTAATTTTTAACAGCCTTTCCTTCCAAAGAATTCCTGTTATACTGCAAAATTTATTTAAAAATGGCATTAATTATTCATTAAATTAAATATTTTCCCCTATATTATTATTCATAACAATATACTGTTGAATATTTTTATCAATTAATTTGTTTTTCAAAAAGTAATATTCTGATAATACAAAATTAATGAAAAAGTTATTTATTAACAATGTTGTTGAGTTTGTCACATAATTCAATAAATTTGGTAATTTAGATCACTTAAATGAGGTATAAAAAAAACATTAACCCTAACTCCTGCTGCTAAACCAGGCATTTATAAAGCATTTGTTTTTCTAGATACCTCTCTAATAAAAAAAATTAAAATTATATTCATGAAAAATATGTCAGCATAGCCTTGTATTTTAGGGTTTAAAAATGTAGCTAAGTCAAAAATTATGTACACTTTCACCGTAACATCTTTAGTTTTGTCACACTGCCTTCTGCTTGTGTGCTTATAGTTAGTATGACTGTGTGATTAAAGTTTGAGCTTGGTCGTACCAGTCTTCTTGCTGCTGTTACTGTGTAAACATGGCTGCTCTGTTAGCTGTGTGCACCAAGAAGGAACAAAGAGCACTTTTAAACTTCGATCCACTCACACACAGCCAAGGTATTTTGTTAAAATCCCCCAATGAATTTCAGCTGCTGACACACCTTCCGACCAGAGAAATTGTGAGCACTGCTAGCAGAGCAGCCATGTTTACACTATAACAGGAGCAAGAAAAACCCCAATCACGTGAACACAATAGTACCAACTATAAGCACTCATGAGCAGAAGGCAGTGTGACAAAACTAAAGATATGTTATAGTGAAAGTACGGATAAGTATTAACCTGCCCTTGTAAATAAGTTACTTTCATGTTTATTTCATCCCAGAATTCATAGTTCCAATAAGGTTTTTGTTTCATGAAGCTGAATATTTCAAAAGATTGAAATGCATAAGTGTCAGCACTAAAAGCTTTGAAACTTCCATAAACTTTTGTATAATGTACATTAAAAGTAATGCTTCAACAAAATTCCAATATTATATGGATCTTTTACCAGAAATTTTGGCTTCCACTTTGTCAAGTTTAATGTTTGCTAGTGCCCACACTAAAAAAAAAATTTTCCTTTATTTAACTTTCAAATGTGATTATCCCCAAGTATAGGGTAAAATATTATTACAAGTATTTTCAAAAAGAGTTACTTTTAAATTTTCTCTCAAAATGTCTGAAATTCAAATATTTTTAATAATCCCTTAGTTGCACCATGTGTAGGCCTGTAGTATAGAACACCATGTGTTACCCATTTTAATTGTTGCTGTTGGAAGTCTTCAAATGATGTGACTTTTATTTGACAAAGCTATTTTGTTCTTTGTGATTCTGCAGTACCAATCTATAGGATTCAATAAGATTCACTTTAAAATCTAAAGGATTCATTTGCTTGAAGCCATTTTTAATCATTGATTCGCAAAAAATGTTGTACATAAATGATAATTTAGAAATTTCTGGACAGGTCAGCCGCCATGCATGACATCCAGCTGAGTGTCTCGCTCTGACAAAGCTATTTCAGAACATGACTTTAGTTCTTACATTGATATTTTGGTTCTCTAGCATCTTACAGTATTGGACAAAAATCTGTCTGCTGTTCAATTTTCTTATCTCCATATATACAGATATATTGGAATTGTTAAGAATTTAATGCTACATTCTGAATGTTTTATGATGGATTGAAGGTAGGTGCCATCACTACTTTTGTTCCAATTCCAAATATCATGGTTTCTGGTTTGGAAAGATTAATTTTGAGTTTTACTTTTTGGAACATGAAGTAAAAAAAAAATTTTTTTGTTAAAGATCATTCTTATATCAACTATGACTATCTATGTCATCATCATCACCACCACCACCACCACCACCACCCTGTCAGTACATTGGCCTCTGGCAGGGAAACAGGAATGCCGTCTGGAATGTGATAAGGAAGGTTTAAATGGTCTCTGACCATTCTTTCACATCTGTGCTTGTAAACATGCAAAATAAGGCCCAAGAGGAAATTAGACAGATTGGGGCTCTCATTTCCTCCTTGTCATACTCCAGAGGATGTTTGAAATAGTTTGTTTTTAGGTTTTGTGCACAGATATAATTTCTCTACCAGATCGAGTCATTCAGTGGAGTCAGACCTTGGAAAATGATCTCTGACAGAAGAAAAAGAGTAAGTCTTCATTGATGTGGTCCTATGTTGCGAGATCAACATAGCAGGTATGAAACTTTCTATTTGCTAAGTATGCTATTTCATGAAGTTGTCTGATGACAACTATGTCATCATTACACCCTTTACCAAGATGAAAAAGCCAAATTGAGTTGACAGCATGTTAGTAAATGTAAAGAAACTGAATGCAAAGAGGTCCTGAAAAGTTTTTGGCCTAAGAGCTCCTTCAAAAGGAAGAAAAAAATTTCTGATATTTGGTCAGATTTTGAGAAGTGGGTCTGGCCTCAAAGTTTTCAGTCCCAGATGGCAGACATAAAAATCTATGCATAGATAAAAAGTTCAGAATTTGATTTATTAAAACTTTCATTAAATTATATCAGTTATCATTTTAACTTACAGTATTGGCTTAGAGAGACAAATTTTTCAAATTCTAAAATAATTCTTTTAGGTTTATTTAAAACATTATTAGTTCTTGTTTGAAAATTTATACCTTGTCTAAGATTATATGATAATATTCAGAATGTCAATGTAGATAAATAAAGGAATAAATCATTAAATATTCAAATTGAGGAGGATTCATTATTAAAATTGTTAGATATAACATTAAAGAATAAACAAGAATATTGAAAAGATTGGTGAATAATAAATAAAAAGTATAAAATAAGTGAATAAAAAGATTTAGGAGTGGAAGTAAGATGAATAAATCAATACAAAGAGAAAAATTGTGGTGGTACTGGTGGTGGTGGCGGTGGTGACGGAGGGGGAAGGGATCAAAGTTATATATTTAACATAAAATGCAATGTTGTCCACTTACAGACAATACACACAGACACCGCAGTCATCAGCCAGGCAGCCCTCACATTGTTTACAGCGCACCTTGCGACGCCGACGGAGCTTCAGGACATTTCCAGATTTGCGAGAGAGGCCCCTGCTAGTAGCAGCACCCCCACTGGTTGACCTACGTCCAACAGATGTCATGACTGCTGGGCTACTCATGCCACTCCCACAGCCCCCTCCACGAAAGCTTTCCTCTTTAGGTGGATCCTCGTCAGACGTATCTGTGAAGACAGAAAACAGAGTAAAATAAATTTAGAAATCTGAATAGTTACATTCAGTATTGGTTAACTGGAAATCACTATTAGAATTTATCTAAAACTATATCAAAAAGAAAAAAGAAAAGTTATTTTGCTTGCCAAATAAATGTGTGTGAGTGTGTGTGTATATATATATATATATATACACACACACGAGAGAAAAAGTAGAGATTCATTTTTTTTTTTTAAAGATTTACTATGCAATTTGAAAGTTACCAATATAATAAACTTTGTAAACCTGTACATTAAACTACTTTCCTCAGAAAAAAAGAAAAAAATAAATAAAATAAAAAGGCACTAAAAAAGTTCTCAACCCACTATGCAAGAAAGGAAGATAAATGGGGTGAGTAAAAGGTGGGAAGAAGAGAAAAGACGAGTGGAGGGGGGAAGAAGAGAAAAGACGAGTGGAGGGGGGGAAGAGAAAAGACGAGTGGAGGGGGGGGAAGAAGAGAAAAGACGAGTGGAGGGGGGGAAGAAGAGAAAAGACGAGTGGAGGGGGGGGAAGAAGAGAAAAGACGAGTGGAGGGGGGGGAAGAAGAGAAAAGACGAGTGGAGGGGGGGGGAAGAAGAGAAAAGACGAGTGGAGGGGGGAAGAAGAGAAAAGACGAGTGGAAGGGGGAAGAAGAGAGAAGACGAGTGGAGGGGGGGGAGAAGAGAGAAGACGAGTGGAGGGGGGGAGAAGAGAGAAGACGAGTGGAGGGGGGGGAGAAGAGAGAAGACGAGTGGAGGGGGGGGGGAGAAGAGAAAAGACGAGTGGAGGGGGGAAGAAGAGAAAAGACGAGTGGAGGGGGGAAGAAGAGAAAAGACGAGTGGAGGGGGGGAAGAAGAGAAATGACGAGTGGAGGGGGGGGAAGAGAAAAGACGAGTGGAGGGGGAAGAAGAGAAAAGACGAGTGGAGGGGGAAGAAGAGAAAAGACGAGTGGAGGGGGAAGAAGAGAAAAGACGAGTGGAGGGGGAAGAAGAGAAAAAAGACGAGTGGAGGGGGGAGAAGAGAAAAGACGAGTGGAGGGGGGAAGAAGAGAAAAAAGACGAGTGGAGGGGGGAAGAAGAGAAAAAAGACGAGTGGAGGGGGAAGAAGAGAAAAGACGAGTGGAGGGGGAAAGAAGAGAAAAGACGAGTGGAGGGGGAAAGAAGAGAAAAGACGAGTGGAGGGGGAAGAAGAGAAAAGACGAGTGGAGGGGGAAGAAGAGAAAAGACGAGTGGAGGGGGAAGAAGAGAAAAAAGACGAGTGGAGGGGGGAAGAAGAGAAAAGACGAGTGGAGGGAGGAAGAAGAGAAAAGACGAGTGGAGGGAGGAAGAAGAGAAAAGACGAGTGGAGGGGGAAGAAGAGAAAAGACGAGTGGAGGGGGGAAGAAGAAAAAAGACGAGAGGGAGGAGGAAGAAGAAAAAAGACGAGAGGGAGGAGGAAGAAGAAAAAAGACGAGAGGGAGGGGGAAGAAGAAAAAAGACGAGAGGGAGGGGGAAGAAGAAAAAAGACGAGAGGGAGGAGGAAGAAGAAAAAAAACCTGCATTCTAATGTTTGTTTATTGAATTTATGATTTTGGGCTGTGGGTTGTACCCCAAAACTTTTTCCATATCTCCCACTCTAAAAGAGAAATTGTTCAGAGTGCAATCTGAAAATGAAAAATACTAAGCAAGTTACATGGCGAGTACATTCTCGATTCTCAATACAAACATGGTTAAACAAAGATGCACACAGTAGGATAAGATGAGCAAGAAGCAGAGAAGGAAATCATTTATATACATACCCCCCCCCCCAAACACACACACACACACACAAACACTCGTAAAGAAAATACCTAAAGTAGGTACCCCAAACCTTCCTAAGTGAAAATAGAGGAATTTCCTTCACAATCAACTGGTGGGATCTTGCTTGATTTGGGGCTTAAGAAAAAAAAAAAAAAAAAAAAAAAATTTTTTCTTGATAAAATTAATATGTAAACAAAATTTTTTCTCTTATGTGATGGTGAATTTTTATTACACATATCTCATTATTTCAATAACAGGTGTTTCTTTTTTTTGCACTTTAAAAGCTGTGAATTTCAGTTTGGCATTTTACAATATCAAAATAGTCAAAGGATTCTTGTCAATTTGGTGGTCTTAAAATAGTTTAGAGTGGACTTTCATAAAAAAATTTCTTTAGTGGATGAAATACCAAGGAAATTCAACTCTCAAAAGAAATTTACACCTTGTAGAGCAAATTTTATCTTAAGTCAGTTTTTTTTTTTTTTTTTTTAAATCTGCACCCAATTCAAAGCATGCGCAAATCAAAGAGAACCTGCTTTGTCCATTTCATGTGGAACTGTTTGAACTAACATCAAAATTCTAATTGCTAATTGAGCAACTGAACATCACTGAATCCTATTTTAAACCAGACACATTCTATCAATGGATATTTGACAGTTTCTCAGCAACTTTATTTTATTTTCTATTCAATTATGCATTTTAAAACTGTCTAAAATATTTAGTGTATTTTGTCATTGCATCTCAAATCAACCAATAGCCACAGTTACCCCTCCTCAGAAAATTCATAGTGTCCCTTGATCAAAATAATATAAATTATATATCGCTTAAGTAAGTCTTATGTACTTTTATTTTTATAAGGGCCGAAAAAAAAAAAAAAAAAAAAAAAAAAGCCCAAAAGACAATATCCAATTTGAGAGCTTCTCATTTACCAAATATGCCAGATACAGTATAGGCTTACAGTCACATCATGTTAAATCCCTGTACACTCTCTGAATTTAAGCAAGGTCAAGACTGGTCAGTACTTTGATGGGTGACCACTTGGGAGTAGCAAGTGCTTTAAGCTTGGATGTGCAGGTAGTGTAATGGATAAATGGCTCGTAATTGTTAATCACAGAGCAGAGTTCCAATTCAAGCTGGGTTCGTTATATTCTTTTATGTGCAAATATCTTTCGGGAAGGCATGAAACTACCTCTTCTTCCCCAAGCTATGGGTTAATTACAAAAACTTGTATCACTAAATCATTATATCCCCTCATAAAAATATTTTCTGGCTATAAATGACCTGCAATGGGTTGATAAGCCATAGAAAACAAATCAATCACTCAGATACAGCATCAAAATTTATGTTTCGTAATCTACAGTAAACATTAACTCTTGTCCCTAACAAGTTTCAAATCTGTACATGTAATATCCTTGGAGCAATGAATGTCAGAAGTTTGTTAAAAAGCCTTATTTTGCAAAATGCAGTGAAATTTCAAGCTGCTCTTATTTTAAACCTATTACAGATAAGGATCTAATATTTAGGATTTATCAATAATTTTGATCAAGGAAGACCTGTGAATTTTTACTGATTTTCTGAGAGGTTACCTATGGTCACTGATTGAGTTGAGATGAAATGACCCAGCTAGATAAACTTTTTTAGTTTAACTTTTGGACATAGTTTTGTAAAAATTAAAATGACATTTTAAAAATGTATCCAGTTTAACATTTTTTTTTCCTTTCATAATTTATCTCCTAATTTTCAGGGTTAGATTTATAGGTCCTATTTCAAGAATTAATATGAAAATTTATTTTATTTATTTATTATTTTTTATTTAAAAATACAAACACATATATAAAGAATATATTTTATAGTTCTTCAACTTTTGTGAACTGACACTGCTTTGTTAAAAAAAAAAAAAAAAAAAAATTTTATATATATATATATATATATATATATATATATATATATATATTACAGAAGATAAGCATAACATTTTTAAGCAGGTTTGTTTATTTTATTTTTTTTTTAAAAATGCATTAGTGCTTTCTATGCCAGGTTTTTAATAAAACGTTTACATGTAGTTATGGCTAACATGATATCCTGAGTAGTTGTTTTCTTTTAAGAGAGAGAGAGACAAGCCTAAGAAAACCCCAATTTTTTTGTGACAATGGGGAGGTTTATTTGCTTGATAGTAACACATTTGACCAAGTAATCTGAATGCTCGTACTAGTCCTGTCTGAAAGATCTGTGCAAAAAAGATTTCAGGACTATTCCAGGACTATGTTGAGAAATTTCAAGGACTGAATCTCTCTCTCTCTCACACACACACTCACTCACAATGAATGATCATCAAATTCAAAAACACAAATTTGTGATTTATCTTTTAATAGTTTAACAGATGAGTCATTCAAAGAAAAGCTACAGCTGGTTCCAATAATTCATGTCACATGTATCAGTTGAAAGCAGTGAAAAAATCAAAGTATTGAAGGCTAAAACACAACTGAATGTAGACCTGGTAATGTTACACGTTTTGTGTAGCATTTTACAGTCTGCAGTTCAATTACACTTGAAAATTTTGAATGACAATTTAATTCTTACTGCTTCACATTATTTCAGCTATCGAGACGACTCATGGTTTCTTGACTACTGCACATTTCTTCTGAAGTATAATGGTTTTAATGAACAGAAATTTCCACAAGAAGACTATATATTTTAGCTACCCATACGACTCATGACTTTCATTGCACATGGCACAGAACACAATGTTAACGTTTTTTTCAGTTCATCTAGTTTAGCATTCAGCTCCTCTTCCAATTTTGTTATCTCTGTGATTTGTCCTTTGTAGGTCTTTGCATGACATTGGAATTTGCGATAAGTGTGAAGTTCTAAGTCAGATCAGCTTTTTCCACATAACCGTCAGCCGACTTGAGTAAATTTTGGGCGCAACTTTCAAGCTTGTTTTTTTTTTCTTTTTTGGTCTTTCATTCTTCAATTTCCATTCTTGCTGAGCTGCTTCTTCCTGTCACCTTTTCTTCTTTGCAGCCTCTGGGTATTGGTTGTATGCTGTTCTGGCATTGGAAGTACTGCAGAGAAGTCATGGGAACATTCCCAGCACCTTCTGTGGCCAAATTATGCGACCAGATTCTGCCGTTTCATATTGTCGGTGGAAATTTCCTTATTGACTGAGAAACTTCTCTCCACTGAGGTCTGTCCATGAGACAGTACCAGCAATCTACTAACAACTTTACAGTTTTTGATATTCTTGCTAGATAAAAAAAATAAATAAGAGTAGAACAAAATGTCCAGACAGTCTTCATGCTTGATGAAATTATTGAAAGCAATATTTCCAGCAGCTACCTCCTCCTCCTCCTCAAACTCTTTGTAGTAACTGATGATGATGTCATCATAATCTTCATGACTTGTCCGCTGTCAATCATGTGGAAAAAAACATCTTTTTAGACTGTCTTCTATAGCAATTTTCTTTTCACAAATGGATTCAATGTATTTTATTACCGTAAAATAATTTATATTCCTTTCAACTACAAATTCAATGTGTGGGAATTCATTTATCTTTGACAGAGAAATTTACTCGTCTTTGACACCTTTTATCTTTGCTTTTCCTCTATTCTTGTTGAGTGAGGGTAGCAACTAAAAGACACACCTTCATATTCTTTCTACCTTTCATTTTTGCCACTTAGACAAGAAAAGTAACTATGAGGTCACAAACCTGTTCTAATCAAGAAAACAAAACACTGTTCACAATAATTGCCAAATATTACTGACAGTTAAAAAAACTTTTTTCTTAAAAGGATAATTTTAGTTTGTAAAAACACCAGATTTCTGGGATTTCGCATTTTGACTTTCATGAATTGAAAAAAGAAATGTATATGCAAGCCCAATTTTAAAAAATTCCAAAACTTTTCAAGGAGCTTTTGGGTTGTTGCTGTTTTTCCGGGACTTTTCAAATCTGGAGAAAGGCCCTGTCAATTTTCCAGGGCTTTTCAAGATTCCCAGAACCTGTACATCAGACGAACTTAAAGACAGAAGATTGTTTAAAAGTGATGCCTGTAAAAACCAATGGATTTTAGTATACTATGACTTCCCACTTTTACATTGGCCAAGACATTTTGAGGTTACCACTCCATCTAGTGCTGTAATAAAGTTTTTATCTCCAAGAAAGGGCAGAAATGATTTTTTTCTATGGCTTTTGTTGGATCATATAGCACAAGTGAGTCAACATTTTTTTTTAGATGGGACTTTGATGTAATGCCAGTTTCAGCTGATGATAGGATACAGAGCATTCCAGGAATATTGGCTTATAGCAGAGAAAGGCTTATACAGATCATAAATTACCATTAAGAGAGGAAGTGAAGTAGGAACATTCAAACTCCAATCCTTTTCATTAGTTTCAATAATTTTTTTTTTTTTTTTTTTTTGTTTTTTACTCATCTCAGATTTTTTCCTAGTTTGAACACAAGTTTAAAGCTTTACAATAAGCATTTGTTTGTAAGACCAACTTATTACATTTGTAAAGCAAATTACTATAATATTGTAGTCCTGACTGTTTTTGTTTTTTTTGGTGTGTAACTATAATTTCACAAAATTTCCAAAAGATACATCTATGATAAAAGGTACTGATATTACCAAGAAAAAAAAAAGATATCTTGTTGAATTTCTCATTCAAAAATTAGTAAAGTTTCAGTCATGCACCTTCAATGGATAGGTGCTTAATGCCAAATTCAGGATGGTATAATTCTGTCCCCCTCCCTACCCTATTTTTTTCCCCCACCAAATAACACGTCCAGCTGTTATGCATGGTGCAAATATTAGTTAGTTTTCTATTTTTATTATTGTTTAAAAAAAAAAAAACCACTTTAGCTTCATCACTATTGTGTTATGAATCATTAAGAAGTTGCAAAGCAGTAACTGATGAAATGAAATTAATATGACCAGTCAAAGTTGCCCGTCTGTGTTATTTTAGCATTATTTCTTTTTGAACTGGTTTGAAATTGGCATCTTCAATTATAAACCCTTAAAATTGGCTTCTGTCACACAAAACGGAAAATTTTCTAACTTTTGGCAAACTTTGAATGGTTATAATTCTGCTGATAATTGAACTACCAAGATAAATTTGTTATCAATTTTTTTGTCTTGTCAAACTCTATATGTATGTATTAAAAAGGTTTTAGATATATGGAAAACAAAATTTTGGTTTGGGATACCTATTTAGAAAGCAAAATATAAAATATCCTCAATTAAGTATACACACAGACACACACACAGGTTGAGAATCCTTTATCTGAAGTTCTTGGGACTGTAAGTGCTCAGATTTTGGAATAAAGGTTAATTTGTATATAGCATCTATAAAATGGGGCAGCATTGGAATGGAGCCCAAGGATAAACACGATAGCCCTTTATATTTCCTAACACAGCTTATACATACACTCAATATATACTTATACGGTAGTTTTATATAAGCAGCATATGCTCAGTCCAATGCTAACAAGTCTACTCCATCAATGCACAATTGATATCATTTTTGCTTTGTGTAGTATTTTTCTATTTTTCATTATCTTCTATTTATCACTTTCAGCATGAAATTTTAACAATTTCTCTTTCCATAGGTCATGTATGGTGGTTGTTCCACAGCCAAATTCCCCAGTCAGACACTTCAAATCCCCACCTATTTTTTCCAATGGTTTAACTGTGATATTGATAAACATAAATGTTCTTTTAATCTTTTCACTACCAATATGGGTAGCTGCAGGACTTTTTGACATCTTGAATAGCTTTACTGAGCACAAAACACCCGATAAGTAATCTATACACAAAGGTGCTGCTGTGACGACTGCTAACAAAAAAAAAAAAAAAAAATGGTGCCAATGTAGGCATAGGGCAGATGAGGGTCACTTACAACAGCTGCACATCACCTAGGAACCTTCCCAGTGCTTTCTGAAATGTTCCGTTTGTGGCAAGTCATGTCAGCACCTGAAAAACTTTCGGATTTTAGAATTTCAGATAAAGGATACTCAACACACACACACACACACACACGTATCAAAAATATATTGGAGAAAATGATTGGAACAGATCTGTGTGACTATTATATTTAATAATGATACAAAGCAACTAAAAAGTTACCAACTGTTTTAATTTAAACATGAATAAAAATGTCACATGAAATAAAGAAATTCCATTAATGGAAAAGGAAAAAAATGATAACTGTCAAAAATCTGATAAGATTTTAAACTGAAGGAAAAGAAAAGTTCTCCCTAGTTTTGGTAAATTAACTGAGTAAAGAATCTGATGTTAAGTTGTAATGCACTTGCGAGCACAGCTCAGCGATAAAGTAAAAACATTTCATGACAAGTGTGTGTGTGTGTGTGTGTGTGTGTGTGTGTGTCCGTCCTTAGTGTCAGTTTAGTGCTGAAAGGGAACTGACTTAGTCAATATTCTTCTTTTAATCACTTGTTTAATACTTAAGTGTCAAGCTATGCATACAGCATAAAATCTATGGAGCAGTTGGTATTTATTTTTATTTTTTTAAAACTTAAAATGAAGTTTTCCCCATTTAACAACTTCACTGCAGAGATTTAAATTTACTTAAGTTTATATTTTTTTTTTGCAGTTAATATTTGTACAGTCATTATTTTAATAATATAAAGTTTTCACTTTACAGCTCATTTAATAAAAATTATCTTCATCAGTATCATAAATTAAGACTAGACAAACTTCTTGTTACTTTCAGATGTTTGGAACATAAAAGCTACTAACAACATTGCATTCAGAATGGTTTAAACAAGTTAATTTACAATTACTGGCCCTAAATCATAACTGGTTTCTTATTCATAGCATTATCAAACATGGAGTACTCACTGACTTCATTACATAAAGAATTTATAAATAAAGTTCTGAAATCAGTTGAATAGTATAAAGATTATTTGTTCCAATGAAAGTAAAGAAGTATCCGAAATGCAGTAAAAAAACAAAAAACAAAAAAAAACAAAAACAAAAAAAAAACACACTATTTAAATGTTTGGGAGTTGATGCCAAGAAAATGTGATTAAAGTATGTTAGCAAGAAAATCTGAAATGTTCACATGTAATATTTCAACTGACTCCAAAAGTAAATTATTGGTTCAATAATTTTTTTTGCCAAATGTTTCCATAAAAGAAAATCTTATATTTTAAATCATAAAATATAATCGAAAACTGGACCTTAATGGGAAAAAGCTTTCACTGATTTTCTCCTGTGAATGTCAGTGTAGAAAATAGTCTAGTTAAAAAAAAAAAAAAAAGGAAAAGAAAAGAGAGAGAGAGACAAGATTATCAACACCTTTTGAGAAAGTTATGTTTTCACCTAATTCTAATTTAACTAACCAATGATCATTCAACTTTGGAGGAAAAATATGAGCTATGAAAAATTTAAAAGAAACTGGGGAGAATTAGTTGAACTGTGAATTGAGCAGCAGAAAATGTGTTATGAAGAGTGGAAAAATAAAGGAGAACTCAATAGAATTCACAAGTTACTTTTAAAGCAAGTGTTAAAAGAAAAGAAAAAGGCAGATTAAACAAGTTGAATTAATAGCCAGGCATTTTAGAAGCCTTATTAAATTGAAAGCAAAGAGAAGTTAATTAACATTATAAGATTGAGTAATTATGGTTTTATTAAATGATAAATAATTGATATTTGTGCCTTTAACACTAGCCATGTAACTAAATGCAATCTTTTTCTGTCAACAAGTCATAAAGCTGTGTATAACCTATTGCTCACTAAGGTCCAACAGAAATCTATCAAACTAAGCTTTAATTATTTTCTAGTGTTTAATCTACTAGATTGGTGCATAATATCTTTTTGATCTATTGGTTCTTGTTTGCATTGAGTACATCTACCTTTTAATATTAGTAGATAAGAAAAAATTACTTGTTCATCCACATTAAGCAAAGTGGTATAATAGACTCACTTTTTAAAAATGGTACCATATCAGCTATTCACATCTTAAAATGTGAAGAAAATGTTCTAACTCCCTTGACAAAAAGATAAATGACCAAAAAGAGATCATATATAATTCTGCTTTAAATTTAGTCAACTAAACAGAACAGGTGTAATTGAGATACTATAAATAAAGCGTTATTGACTAAAAGCTCAGCTCTGTATAAAAATGGCAGTTATAAAAGGAAGAAACAATCAAATTACATGTTCACCAGGTCAGTGTTGGCTAGATCAGGTGTGAGTGGATGCTTTCACGAAATGTGGTCATTGTTGCCTCCACTCATATGAATTATTGGTCTTAAAAGCCAACCCCCCCAACTTTCACAAAAAAAAAAAAAAAAAAAAAAAACATTTTTTTTTTTTTTTTTTTACAAATATACACAAATTTAAGTGCAGTACTAGACTGGCAAGAAGTTTCCTTCCTTGCACCTCACACTTGTGGAATTCTCTTCTGGTTCCATGCTTTCCAGTCGACTTTGATCTTCATAAGTTTAAATGCAATGTCATTCATTATCTACTGTCTTGATTATTATTCTATTGTTCTCTCTCAAGGTTTCTTTTTTTTTTTTTGTCTTTCTTTCTCTTATTCTTTCACATTCAGTAAGCCCTTGTGCCGTAATGGCATGGGATATGATTAAATGATCAAAACTTGTTTTTCCAGATACTAATTGAATATAACATATTTACAAAGCTTTGGCTGGCACAAGGCCACAAGTATAGAGCACCGTTACATTATATAATACATAGTGCAGATAATACTGATGCACCTGGATAATTAACCCGTAGTAGGTGAAAGAAAAGAAATTAAAAAAAAAAAAATTTTTTAAGTATAATTAAGTCATTTTGTTTTCAACTCCAATTCTTATTTTAAAGTGAGTAATTTCAATTCTCTTTCCTGACTCATTAACTTTTTAACTCCTGGTCAGTAACAATTTGTACAATGCTTCCTAATATTATATCTTAAATGGCAGGAAATCATGCAAAGCTACAAAGAATGCAACCAAATACTTGCAGTTCAGGATGAACAAGTATAGAAAAAGAAAGATCTTTTTCCTGAAGAGATGAATTTCTCACAAAACTGAACACAAGATCAAAAATAGGTAAAACATAATGTGCAAGTTATTATAAATCATTATCATCTTTCTAAAAACTAACTTGCATTTCAATAGAGAAGGTCTACTGGAGCAAACAGAAGTAAAAAACTAAAATAAACTTCCACCAACCCCATTATCCATAACAGCATATTTTGCATTCAGTATTTAAGGATAGATTTCTTAAGCAAAAAATACACTTTTAAAACATTACAAAGAAGTTAAAGGTTTTCATTTGAAAACAACTTCCACTTAATATTTGCATCCCGACTTCAAAACTTATTAATGGTAAAAAAAAATCAAAAAAAAAATCTAAGAAAAACAAGTTCCAGAGAAATGGGAGCAAAACACAAGATGAAAAAAAATGACTACTTAGTATTGATACCCACAAATTGAACTTTCTTGCATCACCCCTAATATTTTCCCTCTTAAATAGCAGATTTTGATCACATAAGGCAGGATTGACTGCATCCAAAAAATCAGCCTAGATTATTAAAATTGAAAAATCTTTGTCAATGCTAATAACAGAGTATGTCAATGTCAAAACAGTGAAACAGTTATTAAAACTTAAATATTAAAATACCACCTCTGATGAAAATATGACCAGAGTTTGTATGGAGTAGAAAAGAAAAATGCAGAAGGGTAGAGTTATTGTGCAGAAGGAAAGGGAGGGAGAGGAGGAGAGATAAAAAAAGAAAAAAAAAAAAGCAACAAGTGATTAATTCACAAACTTTTCAAACCAAAAGAGAAAGAAAAGAGGAAATTTTATATGACCTGAGAAAGATCTCTAAGTATTTATCCCACATTATGTTAGACTGTAAGTATACATCTGAAAGGTGTAGATATAAAATTGCAGCTTAGCTTGTGAGCTATCAAGAGTTGTTTGTATTTGAACAGATAGAGAAAGCTCGCCTGTCAAATTATAAACCTTGTTGCCAGATGGGAAAAGCAGCTCCATGCTAGAGCGAAGGGCAGCGTCTGTAACGCTGACGGGCAAACAGCGCTCACCTTGCTTGCGTTGTTCCTCCTGCTTGAGGATGGCAGCCTTCTCCTGACAAGGGAGAGCACTGAGGCGCAGCTGCTTCTTGGAAGGTGGAAAGGTTGCCCTGGGTTTGCCCAGGGCCACGGCAGCCTTGCGACACACATGCTTGATGCGTGGCCCACTGCTACCAGCAGGGTAAACACCCAACCCCCCTTCAGGGTTAGGCTTTGAGGAGGAGTTGACTCCTCCTCCTTCTCCTCCTCCACTCTGTGAGGGGTCGACAGCAGTTGCAGCAGAACTGGAACTTTGACTGAATGATGATCCCACCATTCGGGCTGCACTGCTGCCGACCTCCTCCCTCGGATCTCCCACTGATGCAGGAGACAACAGACGACGAGATGAGGACTGGGGGGTCATGGACGCTGACCCAGCCTCGCTCTCCAATTTAACACTCGCTGAAAAGAGATCATGGACATTATTATTAATATTGTTATCAACTGAAGCGCATAGTATATTATGTTTATACACATTTGGGGGGATTCTTTTTTCACTCCTTTAATGTGAACTTTCATAGTTGAATTTTATTTTTTCTTCTCAGTTTCAGCTTATGAAAAGAACACCTTTTAGAGGTTATCTTACTCACTGACAATTTCCAGTTAATGAAAAAGCATTTTTTCTTGCATAATTCGTTTACTTTTAAAAATTGAAAGTAATACACAAAGAAAAAGAGGCTTGTATATACATGTAAAGAGGTGTGTATACATGTAATGACTACATAAATGTCAACACTGCACAGAAAGAAAAAAAAAAGGTTGAAACTCTATAATTTTGTTCTTTACTTCATTACAGACAAAAATGGAAATACTGCTGCATACTACTACTACTACTATTATAGCTAGTCCAAATTTTATACAACAAATTATAATAAATCCTTTTTCTACCAGCTTCACAATTTGAATTGATCTAGCTTTATTATACATTTAATACAATTTACTTTTGATTAAAACACACAATTAAAATCTCCCAAATTAGAATATCATTTTATTTTAAATCAAATCCCAGAAAAGGATTGTAAATATAGCAATTCACATGTTCAAAATAGCCATTATAATGATTAAATTTTCTTAAGTAGCTTATAGAGGTTCAACCTGTTATGGCTTTGCAATTTATGATCATCATCTTTTTAATATCAGTGATAATTTATGAGAACAAAATATTTTCAGGTTTGGCATTGCTGTCTTTTGTATAAGTAGAAAAAATATTTTAAAGAAAACCAATATATAATAACTATGCAAATTGTTTAACCAATTGCAAGTAAATTACTAAGCATGCTTAAAGAAAACAATTATATTATTGTGGCAATAACAAATGAATTCAAGTAAAGCATGTGACCTACTCTAACTCGGAGTCAAATTCTATTGGTTGTCATGTCCTAGTGAGATGTAATCTACTAAAACCACAGAATTCAAAATACTTATAAGTCTTATCTTGTTGAACTGAAAATTGCTAAGTGTTTGACATTTGTGATAGAAATAAGATACACATACATTTTATATAGATAATAAAGAAGTAACCTTTATTAACTGAAGTAACTAATTATTATACAGGTTTTCTTACATAATCGTAACTAACAACATTGTGCTGCCAAGTACAAGCACAAGATATTTTTACTGCATCTACAACAAAAATTTAAACATTTAAAAGGAAAATTATATAGAATCTATAAAGCCATTATTAAGCATACTGTAAAAAGAGTTCCATGAAATTAATAATTGTATTATTGTTATTATCATCATCATCTTTTATGAGTGTATATCATTATCATTTCCAGTATAAAGATCAATTGAACTCTTAGAAACAACCTCAAAATGATTGGATCACACAAACTGGCCATAATCATATACTGAGTTTGATCCACACTAAGTCAATACAAAATGTTGATTATATGAATTTTTGAAATCAGTATGAGGAAACCTAATTGCAACAAGAAAAACCTTTTGTATGTCTAGACATCAAGAAATGAGCACGCTAATCTGATCAATGTCTTTGATTTGAAACTATTGTTCTTACAAAAAGACTAAAAACATCTTGTTTCAACCAGTTTGTCTTATGCTTGCTCAACCACCTACTAATTTTTTATTTTTTTTTAAAGCAATCAACAAATCCCAACCAGATCAAGCTTCATCACGCAGAGCTAAAAAGTTCTCAATGGCTAAACATTAGTGGTTGGGAAGTGTATTAAGTGGAGAACTTCTCAGCACACCCATGCCTGCCTCACTCCCTCCCTCACACTCACACACAAGTTATATGAAAAGTAAGGTACAGTGAAGCATAAATCTCTCGGAATTAAAACCCTTTTCATCATTTAAAGTTGAAAGTAGAAAATAAGAATTATGCATTAAGTCATCACAGTTTTTAATATACGCTTCTGTGTAGGTACCTCCATTTTTCACTAAAAAAAAAAAAAAAACAGTATAGCATGAGAAAAGGTCCCAAATTTGATAGAAACAAAGTTCTATCATTATAAGGTTTATGTTATTATTAAAAGGAAAGACCAAAGTATTTTTTTTTATTTTATTATTTTTTTTTTTTTTTAAATCCTTTCTAGCACCTTTGGAATTTGGGTTAAGTTTTTTTGTTTTTTTTTTTGTGTCAGTGGTTGACATAATATTTATGATTAGTTATTTTGTGTCCCCCCCTTTCTCCTGATGAAAAACATTGATTTTGATTTTTTTTTTTTTTTTTTTTTTTTTTTTTTTTTTACATAAATGTTACTCCCACTTAATTTCATGACATTTCAAGAAATTAAATGTATGTTTTTTTTTTTTAAATCTTTTTTATTAGTTAAAATCAAGACTCCTTGGAGAATGTAAATCAACAATTTTTTTTTTCTTTTTCAAACTACTCATTTCATGAAAATCTGCTCCCAATCACAAAAAAAAAAAAAAAAAAAAACTACAACATTATTTAATTAGAAAATATTTTATAAGATTTATTAAAGATACTATTGTCTTAAGATAAAAAATCTCAATGAATAATGAATTTTTATAAGAATTGTTTTTTTTTTTTGTTTTTTTAAATTATAATAATTTATAATATATAAATCTTAAAATTCTGCATTACTTTCCTCTGGTTAGGTGATACTGTTATTAAGTGAAAACTATACTAATCAAAAATTGAAAAGCTTAATACAAAGTATTTGGCTTCAAGATTTCTAAAATAATTAAAAAAATTTTTTTTATGTATATAAAATATTAAGTAACATGCCCCCTGTTTGAAAGTATCCTTGACTATATACAACATTATCAGAAAATAAGAGCAATGAGTATAATAAATTTAAAGTCAACATTCCTAAAATTGGATTACAGAAAATATTTGCCAACATTTTTAAGATTACCGAGTATTTAAAAATTATATATAAAGTAACTCCAGAGCAATGTGGCTGGGATGCTTTACGACATCAACCATACAGATTTAGTCCCTTCAGACTGACATCTAAAGAAAAAGTTCTATGAAGATGGTACTGGTGTTGCAGAAGTGCAAGGGTGGCCACAGTCACTTGATGCCATTTTCTTCAAAAATTGTATTCATACGCAAATAGGCCAAGCGCAGCATCAACCATTGCAGTGGTAGAATATATACACAATGTTTTATTTATATCATAACATACATGTTGGATTACTAAGTGTTTGTACCTTACCTTTCAGATAACTTTGTGTGTGTGTGTTTGTATATATAGACACACACAAAATTTTGATTTAAAAAAAAAAAAAAAAAAAAAAAATCACTGTAGAAATTTTTTTTAAAAATTCTCTCACAATGTTTGAACAAAAAAAAAAAAAAAAAAATAAAAAATTCTTTACTGCAAACTGTCTTTTGGCTGATTTTAAGGAAAATGTGTCCTCAAAGAATTAACCAAAGAAAAGGGATTGTTTAGCATAAGTATTTTTGTCAATGAAATGCATTTTAAAAAAAAGACAAGTGTGAATTAGCAGAAAGTACAGAAAAAACAAACAAAAAAAACTTTCATTTTAAAGTGAAACAAATTAATTTAGTTTCAACAATTGGTAAGCAACAACTAAAGACACTGAACCAAAAAAAACAAAATACAAACCACCTTATCAATCAGGTTAAATGCAGCACTGAAAAACCTTGACATAAAAAGCAGTG
The DNA here is from genome assembly GCA_964036315.1 of Acanthosepion esculentum. Lineage (NCBI taxonomy): Eukaryota > Metazoa > Mollusca > Cephalopoda > Sepiida > Sepiidae > Acanthosepion > Acanthosepion esculentum. The sequence continues at coordinate 1,167,011 of OZ038485.1, read as the reverse complement.
TTTTTTTTAGTTTTCCTCCAATTTTATTTTCTTATTTTTGATCATATGAACTCATTGAACCCAATGTATAAAAAAATACTACAGCCATTTTAATATCATTTACACTACAGAATAACAATGAATAAATATTTTTTTTCAAAAGCTATTTAAATATCACTGTATAAAGTTGAGTCATTTTCTGCACAGAAATTCTAACATGTTTATATAAATAAAATTATGACACTAAAATTTAGCATTAAAACAATTAGTAGCTACAATCAGAATTTGAATCAACAAAGATCATAATTCACTTAAAACAAAAAATCTAACCATTTCATCTACTTCCATTAGTCATGCCATGATGGTAAACAGAAGAGAAAGAGTTAAAATCTAAGGCCCCTTTATAAATATTGCTCAACAGATATATATCGTCCTATGTTTGAATGGGACTGAAAAGATGCGACTAATGAAAATTGATTATACAAGAATATAGACACATGGTTTTAATTTTGTCATCATAATTGCCTAGAATTCATTTTTGTTCTGTATAAACTTGAATGTTCAACCAACATGATGCTATACTTTCATCCTGTTTTTCTAAGTTTGCTGCTGATGTTGGCAACATATGATTATAATCACATTACTTTCACTAATTATAAAGAAGAAGTATTTTTGAGGCAATTATTTAGCACTTGTTCATTTATAAACACTACTACAACAATAGCCAAATCAATCTGTTCAAAACTGGATTTCTTTTACACGATGACAATAGAAGTTGTTCAAAGCATTTGCTGATAATCACAAGAGTTATTGGGTTCAATAAACCACAGAACAGAAATATAAAAAGGTAAAAACAAAAAGAGTCTACAATATTTCAATACAATCCGTAGTAATATGATTTTATCTACCCCATTGAAGCATGAGGATGCGTTTTATTAGTTTTGAGTACAAGTGCATGTGTATATCAGTGTGGCTTTTGCATACTTATGTTGTATATCTATGATAAGAGTTAATATTGCCAGAAGTTTTCTAAATATTTTTCAAGTGGAACTAAAATTACATAAATTAAAAAAACAATACCCTTCCTAATTAAAAGAGAATTGTAATATGATGATGACAACTGAAGCAAATACAAAAAAAATCTCAAAGGCTCTCATATAAACCTTTGAAAAAAGAGAGAGAGAGAGAGAAATTTGTTTTAAGAATATCCTAAGCGGAATATTGCCCAAAAGAATACACTTCAGAATTTCTAAAAATGGATTCTACAATAATTTGGGACAAGGGGATACTAGAATCATTGTTACAAGTTTGTCTATTACACTCATCTTTTGTGTCCTGAACATGGGTTTTAAATAGGTGCATTTTTAGACAATCTTCAAATCGTATGAAATAAAAGCTATGGGGGTCCTTAGAGCAAAAGACAGCATCGACATGCCATAACGCCTCAAGATTATTTGAAAATACACCAATTTAAATTTGGTAACTTCAAAGCACAAAGAATGTAACCGTCTACATAGTGAAATGTTTCATAATGATCCTGAAATGCTTTCAGTTAATATCAAAATAAAACAGTGAAATGGCAGAATAAAGAAGATTAAATATAAGTATGCCTTACCTCTAGATCGCCTGCCCTTGCGATTACTACCAGGAGTTTTACCCTTTGGAGACATCAATCCTACAGCAGTGGCAGCCACGCTAGCAGTGTCCATGCTAGCAGTGGCTGGCACTTGAGTTAAAGTGGTTGTCTCTGCCTTCTTGTTAGCTTTGGTAAGCTTCTTGGTAGTAGTGGTTAAGGATAGTTGGTAGGCCGACCGCGACGATGTTGATACACTGCTTGCTACAGAAAGAAGGGAGTCTGAGTTGGTAGAAAACAGCTCCTGGCAGCGGCGCAAACGGCACGCGTTGCACTGTGATTTTGTAGCCCTCGTTATTGCGCAGCACCCTGTATCAAAAGATTAAAAATGAATACATACACTATATAGTTATAGTAACAAAAAGAACATTAAAAAAAAAAAAAAAAAAAAAACACTACTTAAAAAAAAATGAGAGAGAGAGAGAAGAGGGGGAGAAAAAAAAAAGAAGGCCGAATTAGATTTAAATATTCAAATAATTCAAAGTAACTTGTCAATAAAACATGTCCAGCAATTCTGAAGATCAGTAGTTCCGACCTCTTTAACCCAGTATTATGGTCTGGCACCTATTTTGGAATCAGCTGCCATTATTTGTCAAGTTTCTATGAGGACAGCACCACACATTTACAAGTCTCTGCAGCATCAGAGTGTTTTAGTGATACAGCCTTGCTCATTTCTTATATATACTCATTCAGGATAATAGTGTGTATTATAGCCTTTGTATTGCATGAAACAAAGGCCTTGTTTGGACGCATTAATGATTGTTCTATTTCCTGTTTTAAGATCTGTCCTACCTTTGCAATATATTTATGGAATGAGCTGGCAAGTTTAAATTTTTTTTTTTTTTAAAAGTGTAATTTCTATCATCTGACAGTGGTCTGGTCCCAAGGGTATCTAATTAAAGAGGTTGGACTGTATTGTGATTTCATTTAATTACTGTCCATGTAAAATAAATTGTGGAAATTACCAAGAAAAATATCTATTTCTTATTTTGATTAACAATATTTCAGTACATGAATTATTGAAGGTGGAGAACAAGAAAAAAAAAAAATGAAATTTCAAAACTTCAAGTAGAGAACATGTATTAAGATCAGCTGCTTAAATTCATCAGCTGATTTCTTAATGGTACCTTTTGTTAATCAAAAAACAGTTTAATATTTTTTAGTCAAATTTTACATTCTCAAGCTGTTAACTTTATCTTAACTATCGATTTGGTTATATTTGAGCTAAATGCAGCCAAATTGAAGATATTGCTATGAACAATATGAACTGCAGTTAGTGGGTTAACTTATCTCACTGAGGGCCACAATTGTGATCAGATGATAAAATACTGCATCGAGGCATGTTTATATTGCTACTGCAGTATAACAGTTAATAGCCTGTTTTAAGTTATAAATTATTATATTGTTAGTTTTAATGATGTCAACCAAAAAACACTTTTACTTGTACTATCAAACTAAAGTATGAAGGTGTATGTGAGAATCGCCTTAAAATTTAAGTTTCAAATAGATAAAAAAAGACCAATAATAACGTTCACTGCAAATCTATTAAGTTTCCATTCCTACAAAATTTTAAATCTAATCTTTCATCTGATATGCTACTTCAAACTGAAATCTTTTACAAATACTATGAAACAACTTATAGAAATTTTTATTAGTGTTAAATAAATTTGAAAATATAAGTTATATTTTTTTTAAATGATGCAAACATGTAGTGATTCAATCTAAATGATTTATCCTCATTTGTAAGACTCTTATCTTGCTATCATGAGTTTTGTAAAGTGAAATTCCATTGTTATCTTTTATTATGAACTTTTTTTTAATGGGTTCAAAAGATTACAAATTTTAAAAAGAAAAATTGAGGCCAATTTTTCAACTATGCATACATATTAGAGAACTAAAGTTCAAAAAAGTTAATGTTTTATAGCACAATGAAGAAATTCACTTGTAAAATGAATGGGTATCATGCAATGATTCGCCTAAACAGAAACGAAAACAAACAACACTGAAGTATTATAAAAAAAAAAAAAAAAGAGAAAAAAAAGAAAAGAAAAAAGAACTTCAATTTTTCCTTCTCAACTATTTATAATAATTAAAATTGCCTTGAGAAATATTTCTACATTTATAATAATGTGCGAAGTACATTCATCTACATACATATGAGTGGAACAATAATTTATAGCTACAGAAAAATAACAGGACTCTTTACAATGACATTTTCATATTAGTTTGTAATGACTGCAATAAAAATCTCAGCATCATCAAACCATATGAAATATGAATAACAAAATTCACCAATCCAAAAAGAGAATAAAAAAATAACTAGTGATACAAATGTGCCTTAGAATTAAAATGTATCCAAGATATTTTTGGAGAAGTAAAATTTGTCTCCTATGCATAAAACACAATTAATATCCACTAAATGTACAAATGCTTAAATAGAAGAAACACCTATGAAAAAAGAGCAAAGGAAATGAGAGGAAAAATATTAATGAAAGCACTTAATTATGATTACACCATTATCAGTTGTTTCCCTTTGTCTGAATGATGTTTAAATGAAAAGAAAATCATAAAGCAAGCACTACAAGAAAGAAAGCTGGCAAGAAAGACAAAAAATAAATAAATAAAAAAAATTTTAAAAATGTTATCAAATGTATAAAGCTACTTTGACTTAATTTGTCCAAGGTAGCTAAAGTAAATATAGAAACTTTTATATGAATGTGCATTAAAAATAAAAACTGTCACAATTCTTATCCCTATGTTTAACCAATTGTTTCACTAAGCTAAAATAAAGAGGCATTAGGAAAAGCTACGCAAATGGAGGGGGAGGAAAAAGAAAAAGAAAAAAGGGAGGTGGGAGGTAGATGGAAGGTAATGATAATTTTTATACTAAAAATGAAAACAAAACCCAAATCTAATGACCAACATATTTTTCTAAAATTGTAAAACATTCAAGACACTGGTAGAGTAACAAGTGAACAGACGACTGGTAGAGAGGGAAGGGGGAATTGTACAACAAATTTTTTGTCTATTTAAGGGTGATTTTTATTATCATTTGTCTGTTCTCACCTGCTTTTTTACAGTGATACGGTATCTTTTTCCGCTTCATACTGAGCATGTAGAATTTCCGGCAGCCAGTACAGCAGGGCACCCCAAAGAAGGAAACAACGCCGATCTTGTCCCCACACACTGCACACATCTTCCTGGATCTCTTCAAAGCACTTTCAGCTGTAGGCTGCAAGGAACTGTCCCCATCATTCTGCTGGGACTGGCCCAATGTCAGTGTGTTCCCAGGGGTCACAGTTGTGGCCACTGGGGTCACAACGGTGCTCCCAGGGCTCACGGCTGGACTAGTAACGCCACCTGGACCAGTGGAAGAAGAGATATCATAAAGGCACACTTTCCAAACGCACGCGTACACTCATGCACACATGTGCAAACATATGCTCATTTTACGAGAGAAAGTGTAGCTTCTCTACAAAATTGGACAAGTGAATGCCATCTGAATAATTTTAAAAAACAAATAAAATAGAAAAAAAAATGAAGCAGACGCAAATACAAACATGGCAAAGACAAATGCTGCTACATGCCTTTTTAGATTAAAATAATTTAATCATGGAAGCTAGTCGTAGTTATTCATTTATATTAAATATTGATAAAAATACTAATACAAGGTGAAATACAAGTCATACCTTAACAAGGGGAGAAATCTAAGAGGAAATACCTTTATAATTGATAAGGAATTTATATTTTTTGTATTTACTACATTTTCATTTTGCAATGAATAGTTTAAATGTTATTTTTCAATGATAAATATATATAAAAAATATATGCTGTAGCTATTTGTCAAGTACGATTTATGAATCACCCTGTATAAGTAAAAGCAGTAAATTTGAACAAGATTTTTAAAAAAAACAAAAAAAAAAAAAAAAACAAAAAAAAAAAAAAAAAACCCATTGTCATAGTAAGAACTAATACTTTTATCTTAGTAGCCACCCCATTCCACATCAGTATACCATTATATAAAATGTAAGCATCAAAATACTAAAACATGAAGGTGTAATCTGTTTTGTTCTGATGGCTTTGAAGAACAAAAATAGCAATGAGAAAGAAAAGAGAGGTTTATAAAAGAAAAAGAGAATGAAAAAAAAAAAGAAAGAAAAAAAAAAGAAAAAAAAACATTATCAAGGAAAGTAATCAACGGGACCACTTAATAGTGGGACTATTAATCAAAACAGTATAGAAAATAAAATGAAATTTAATGTAGGTTATAAGACAAAGTGGTGCAACGCAAGTCAGTGTGTAATTTTTTTTTTTTTTTTTTTTTTCCAAAATGATTTCAACACGTGGGTTATGTGCAAGGAATAGTTTGAACTTCATAGCAGCCATTAGAACAGACCAGATATTTGACTTGAGTGAGAGCCAATAAAATTTTGTTTCTCTTTAAATCTTCTACTTTGGGGAGAAAGCAGGTGTTATTTTCAAAGTTGAAGGAAACAAATTGATGTGGAAGATTTTACAGTCCATTGTTAAATTCCGGGAGGGAAAGAAAAAAAAGAAAAAAGTAAAAATCTATCATTTTTTTTTAGGCAAGGTTTCTTGAAAACTTAAAATAACCTTCATGGTCATACTTATAGATTTTCCCTCAAAGATATTCGTCAAATTGAGAGACAAGTTAAAATTATAGTTATTAGGATCCGAGAAATGGATAAGAAATGCAAGCAAGCACTGACCTTCTGTTTTGATCAGCGACCGTTTTGGACTGCCGTGTACATCGGTCAGTCCTCTAGCAACCACCGACAGAGATGACAGTGCAAGAGGGCTCATCATGACAGACGTCTGCTTCAGTTTCTCTTGTTCACGCTGCTTTTTCTTCTCTAGTTTCGCTTCATGTCGCATCTTGGCCTTCAACGATCTAGCGAGAGCCGCCTTGGAACGGTTCAACGCTGCTCTATTCAACTGGAACTTGGCTTTACGAAGAATGCTGTTCCCACTACGTCGGGTAGCATCTGCCATCTCTCTGTCCAATTCCTCCAGTTTCTGCTTCTCAATGGGGCTAATGAATGAGCCTCCAGAACCACAGGGGGTAAAGAGCTCAAGCTTGGGTTGAAATGGACTTGTGGGGAGGGCGGGTAGACTTTGGTCAATTGAGGGCAAACTAGGTTTATTTTCCACTTCTAGATTTTTGCTGAAATCACTTTTGTCTTTCTCAAATGAATCTTCATTATCATATAATGTACCATCAGTTTCCTCAATCTTCTTCTTTTCATCTTCCTCTTCCATTAGTTTACGCATCTCTAATCGCTTCAATTCTCTATAAGTAAAGAGTTCTTCCGATTGCTTTAACCTCATTCTAAAACTAGGTTTTCGCTGTCTCTTCCCTTCTACAATAAGGGGTTGGTCAAAAAGCCCCACCTTGCCACTTTCATCATGCAAACTAAGGTGTCGCCCAGACACAGGAGACTGAACAAGTGAGGCAGCTGATAGGCAAGCAGGATTGGCTTGTTCAACTTCCGGATTTACTTGACTAGTTGATGTGTGATTAACAACACTTACTGCCTTGCCCCGACTCTTCAAATCTGTTGCTTCTGGAATTGTAGCCAACTGAAAAAGAGGTGTTTCTACACTAGGAGAAATTCCTGGCCTCAGACTATCTCCTCTTTGGCGAGTCTTTCTCAAAGAGTCAGAAGTAGGATTAGATTGTTGAAGAGGAGAAGGAGAATCAAGTGACAGTGGGGTTTTTCGACCCAGTTTTGAAGTCTTCTCTGTACCAAGAGAAACAGGAGACTCAGAAGCACCAGTTCCACTGCAACTCGACGAGGATGGTTCAACTACTAAAACTGTTTTTCGTTGCATTTTTGATTCAACTAATCTGCTACTAACTGGTAAACTCCTTATTGGAAGAGAACTTTTGCGTCTCGACTTCTTCAAGGCCTTGTCAGCACGGGCAGACTCAAAACGCAAGTCTGCAAATTTAGCAGCCTCCACACTTTTCCCACAAGATTTGACACTCCCATCTACTGAGGTAGAAGCCACAATAGGAGAGGAATTTTTAGAAAGAGAAGGCTTTCTACCTCTTCTTACCCTGGGTGGAGGGGAGAGAGGTTCTAAAAATTCTTTTTGCTGTTGTCTTTTGACCTTTGAGAATCCCTTACCTAGTCTGAGTGATGACTGTGGGCGAGCAGTCACCTTTTCCACATCCATTTCTTTGTTAAATAATAAGGCAGAAGCAGTTCTTTGAGACTTGCTGAACATTATCTGATAACCATCATCGTCCAGAAAACGTTTATTAGGTTTGATCACTCTTGAAGAACGAGAGCTCTTAGTTGGCAGAATAAAACGTTTACGCTGATATCCAGGTGTGGAACCAGAGTCTAAAACATGATCCTTAGATGAGGCAGAAGAGAAAGGGTCATGACCTTTTCTAGCTTTCAGTAAAAGATGCTTGGCTAATTCCTTCCCTAAACGCTTGGATCTTGGTTGGGTAACAACAACAGACAGCTTTCGGCCACGACCAAACGTAGGGCAAGATGGTGACACAGCATTCTTTTGAGATGATCTTTCATTTGCAATAGTCTCCGATGCTGCTGGTCTAACAGATGTTTGCTTTTTGACAGTATGAACATACAGAGATGGCCGTCCACGTCCACGCACAATTTTGGCTTGCTTGCCATCTGGTTCCATTCGAATCTTGATATTCTTCAATTTGGCAGAGGCCACCTTCTCAGGTGCAGTATATACATTCTGTACAGTTCTTCCTGTGTGGAAACGAGACCGGGATTTCTTGCCTAGCCCTTTTTTGATGTAAGGTGCTGATGCCATTGTTGCCCGCACTTTCTGGCGCCGTGTCCGGCTTGTGCCAGACATACGGTGCCCAGCCACGGAAGATAAGGACGAGCTGCTGCTACTGCTCGAACTTTCCGGACTGTCTCGTTCATTTTTGGAACTGGATAGCATGGCCACGTATTTCCTTGCACTGGCACGCACTTCTTGTTGTGTGAAACCTTCAAATTCTTCATCCTAAAATTTAAAAAAAAGAAAAAGATTTTTATATTTCCTTTTTTTTTTGTATTTTTTAAAATTTTTATTTGTTTTTTTTTTTGTTTATTTTTGGTGTTCTTGTTTCAAGGTATAAGAAATAAAAATGTCAAAGGTTGTTATGGCAACTGCCATCGTAACTGATGTCCATTCAGTAGTGTATCAAGTGAGGGAGGAACAGTGTATGCAGCTTTAGGGGTAGATTGAAACTAAATAAAAATAAGAGAAAAATCCTGAAAGATTAGACAGTGAAGAGTTAAGATCAAGAAAACGAGCAGCAGCAGCCAAATGTCTCAATGGCCTCCATCTTTCAATCACACTTATTTAGAGTATACATTAATTCTATATTTGAATTGATGCACATTTGCAAACATGTGAATCATTGTCAACTTAATATCCCTAATTTTCATATTAGCTTAATCTGGCTAAAGATCAATTGAATGGGAGTAAGATTGTCTTATAAAAACATGTTATAAATGATGAATTTTTAGCATCAGTGAGAAATAAACAACATCATTGCAACAAGGTAAGCTCTTAATTCTTCATTTTAGGAATACCAATCTGAAATTTCAACCTGTCAGTACAAAAGTTCAAACTATCAAAGATAAACAAATTTTTTTCCTGTTCTTTACCATATACTTTTAGCATTTTTAATAGATATATTAATTTAGGCAAATATATCATTAAATGTTTTGTTACAACAATCAAATTATATTGAATAAAAGATTAAGAATTGTGTCACAATTTAATTTTTTTTTAAATTACTTTCTCAACTTGTAGTAGTACTATCATCAGCAATGTCCTTGGTTGAAATATTGAGTTTACAGTACCAGAAGCTACTGTTAGCATTCCGCATCATCTATAGATATTACTTCCCCTTTTACTGTATATTTTATAGATTAGTTCTATATATTTGAAATTGCAGTAGCCTGGCTCTCAATTTCAGTTTAGATTGTTTTAGGTGTTGCTATAGAAGGATATGACTACACAACCAAGAAATTCAAATTGCATTGGCAGGGCTAACATTTTGCTCGGCAAAAATAGTCACCTACAGATTATTAAAGGTTAAGAATAGCCATGCCCCAAGATAGAGAAAAAAATTAGCTTTTCCAACCTCACGTATTAGCAACATACACAAGATTTTAATATTTAGTCAATCCCATGAATGTTTTGATCTGACATTAAACAAATTCTAAAAACTGAATATAAGACACATGAAGAAGGTTGAAGTATGCATCTGCCAAAACGGGTCTATCTATATATATATATATATATATATATATATATATATATATATATATATAAGAAAAACAAGACGAATGAAAACAATCAGAAACATGAATTACAAAAATACTCCTTCATGTGGAAATTTCACAAGATAACTGTCCTTGATATTTACTAAAACCCCAAATTTTCACTATTAGAGAGAGCAGGGGAGAGTGATATACAGAGGGTGGGATAGAGGGAGAAAACTTTTAATTAGCCGTAGTTTTCAGGCTAAATACAAAATGACTGAAGAGAAAAGTCTTAACTAACTTCCTGATGAAAAATGTTTATATTCTAAACTCAAAACTAGTCATCCCCCCCTTTAAGTTAAAGAAAACGTCTGATGAATTTTCTTTTGAATGTTATAATGCATATATCAAAATAGCATTTGACACAAATGCCAATTAGATTTCAGATTCAGTTATAGTAAGAAAAATACAATTAAAAGACTTTAGTGGTTAAAATCCTATAATGTCAGTGAGAGAGAGAAAAAAAAGTCCTCACCTGGTATTTCCACTTTTGACAAGATGGTTGAGTGTATAGTGTTATGTCAAACGCATCATCACGACATTTGAGTTGTTTTTAAATCAAGATTTGTACAAATTTTATTCATACATTTTGCAGATTTATAACAAAAAATAAATAAATAAATAAAATACCCATTACTGTTTTAATCCCAAACTAGTATTATATTCTATATATCCCTAGCGTAAGTATAGGGACACGACAATATAAAACTTTCAATTGAAAATTTTTTTGCCCTTTCCAATTCTAACCTCAACTCAATAAAGCTTGCTTCCTAAAATTTATTATACTTTACAGCAACAAGCAAAAGAAATGAACCATAGATGTGTGTGTGTGTGTGTGTGTGTGTATGTATATATACATATGTAATTATTTATTTGAAAATTATAACATATGTTATAAAATTACTATAAAAATAGCCATTTTGTTTCAACACTTCTGGTGTCTTGTCAAGAAATGGTATTTTATAACATATTTATGTTATAATTTTCGAATAAATAATTATATTTGCTCTACTCTGTATTGAGCACTCTCTTAAGAATAGTATTTGTTGGTTATTAGAATTTATTCTGTATACGCCAATCCTATACTTGGAGATTGGTTGGTAGGTGTGTATGTATGTATGTATGTGTGTGTGTATATATATATATATATATATATATATATATATATACCTTCAATTTGCATAATTTTTACTAAAATTGAAGTATTTGACAATGTACTTTTAGGAGCAATATCTGTCCTCATTAAAGACCAGAATGCAAGTTGTTGCATTCACATGGACCCAGTACAAAGAGAAATACAAACTTGAATACATTAGGTTACTGAAAATAAAGTGTAAAAGATATTTGCCATGAGAGAAAACAGAGTTAACTGCTTTTATTGATGGATGAAAAACTAAAATTACACAAAAATTTATCATATATTTTAGAAACATGGAAAGTCATAATGAGTACTTAGTATGTCACCCATTGGCATCTCTACAGCCTTAACTTGATGCAGGATGGAGAAATGCAACTTAAAAATTGTTTCATGTTCTGCCATTCTGCTTAACAGTGAAGCCAAAACTCTTACAAGTTCTTCGGTTTTCTGTTATACATCAGAGCTTTTGACTTTACATAGGTTCAATTAATTTACAGTTGAGACTTTGGGCAAGCTAATCTTGCAAGATGACTTCATCAATGCAAAACTTCTTTGAAATATTTCAACATGATAGATTGTTACATGAAACGTATAGCAAGATGATCAATGTTATATGTTCCTTTGATTTTTATCAACTTTCTTGTACCATTGCTTTTGATGTAGTCAAACACCAAATTTTATTCTCTATTGTATATTTTGAATTGTTTCTTGTGTCAATTAGTCTGAATATATTCTCTTGCATCAGAATTCAATTCTATTTTGCTTTTGTCATGTTATCTCACTTTCACCAATTTTTCATTATTCCATTGCAGATGTTCTTTTGTGCAGCATTTTTTCTTTTTTCCCTTGTTTGATGTTTTTTGGTTAAGGATGGCACTAACAATGTATCAATTTAGATTATTTTTCATGAAGTAATTGTCATACTCTGTATGAATTGACCTTTTCAGTAATAATGATGCTTCCATTCATTTTAGTTTGAATACCGAGAGCCTCACTAGCTTCGATCGCTTGTCTACTTTTAAGAGATTTTTTCATATCCAAAATGCTTCCAACTACTTTGGAACTTGGACGGCATGCCTAGACATTGCAAGTTCGTTACCAATTTCACATTGACCCATTCCTTGTGACATTTCAATAATTTTCATCCTCTTTACCAAACTCACTCTTCTTGCACTATTTACATTATTCAGACTATTGTCCAAATAATGTAAATAGTGTACATAATACCTCATCTCAGACGTGTGCATATCTTAATATGGGATGATGTTAATCTTGTAAGATGTCAGATATAAAATATAGGATGTAAAAATTAAGTAAATTGAGTTTATTTTTACCTAGGTGGCTCATTCTTTTGCTCAGCACTGTATATATAATTTACTCTTCAATAAAATATATGGTTGTATCACCATGAAACAAGGTTGGTCTTGGTCATGACTACTATACTAAATTCTTACTCAGTGCTCTACATTTATGGCCCTGTGCTGGACACCAATAACCGCCACTAGATAATTTATAATGCCTTAAATGGCTTAATTTTTTATGTTTTTCAAGGAATACTAACACATTAAAACATAAGCTAAATTAAAAACATGAGATGCAAGAGAAAATTTTAAAATTATATATGAGTGGACATTGAAGTCAACACCCAGAGGTGACAGTCTGTTTCAAACTAAATGCAATCGTTAGGCTATGTGCATTGTTTTTGCTCAACTTGTGTGTGTGTGTGTGTGTGTGTGTGTGTGTGTGAGAGAGAGAGAGAAAGAGAGAGATGCATTATGGCTAGTATATTGCATTATTCTAAAAGTTATTTTGGTGGGTAGGGTTTGTTAATTTGTTTATTATTTACTTGTTTTTGTATATTCTATTTATTGATTTTCATTTATTCTTTCCAGTTTTTGATTTTTAAGTAATGTAGTAAAAATTTATTTTTGTGTCTGCATTTTGAGATGATCTCTGATAGTTTATTTAGTAGTTTTTTTTTTTAGCTATTTTTCCCTCCAAGCAGAGTTGACAGTTTTTTGATTGATTGTTGTAAGCTAATGTTCTTTTTCTTATTTCCCATTTGGGGGGTGGGGGGGTAAATATCCCAGATATGTTTAGAAAGCATTGTGCTGTTCACGTATTTACTATTTTCAAAGGATGTTTTGTGTACATAGTTTCTTTGTTTCCAGGGCCCTTCAGTTACACCTAAAGTAGCGGCCATAATATAAGGAACGGAAGCAACAAAGACATAAATATGCGTATTACTTAAAAAGTAATGCATGATTAGCAATGAAATTTTTACCGAATAAAGATTAGGGTGTAATGCATAAATATTATACAAAGTTACAAAAATTTACATAAAAGTTTGTTGTTTTTTTTTAATAAATATTAAATGGAACAAAGGAAATAAGCTACTGGACAAAAGTTAAGGAACGATCTTGTTAATACTTGATTGTGAACAAAATATCAACAAAATTTAATATTTGGTAAACATCCCCTTATTTTCAATGACTTCTCTGCATCGTCGGCCACATGATCTAATTAATTTCTTGCAAAAATCAGCAGTAATTCCCTCCCATTTGTCTTTCAATAACTCTCATAGGTGATCCTGGTTTTTCAGGTTTCTTTTCTCCAATTATCTTCCCAAGATTTTCTATTGGATTCAGGTTGGGGCTCTGGGCTGGCCATTTCATTAGGGCGATTCCTTCTTCAAATAAAGCCATAACCTTCCGAGCCTTGTGGCAAGGTGCATTGTCCTGCATGAAAATAGGAGATTCATAAGATTATGGTGTAATCTTGGTACCACATGCTGAAGAAGCCTTTTGTAAATCTCAGCATTGATATTGCCATGTACGCGGATGATAGGGCCAACTCTTGCAGGTGAAATCATTCCCCACACCATCACACTGCCGCCACCAAACTTAATGGTTTTCTTGACACATTGAGTAGACAGTCTTTCACCTGTTCTATGGCGTACGTAAGTTTTGCCCTCGGAACCAAATATAGTAAACTTGGACTAGTCACTGAAATGAACTGTATCCCATTGTGCGTCAGTCCAAACATGTTCTCTCACATACTCCAGGCGTGCCCTTTGATTTCACTTTGAAATGAGAGGCTTCAAACCTGGAATACGGGCATGCAATCCTGCATTTTTTAACCTGTGAGCAACCGTTTTCCTCGAGATCTTATTATCTGTCTCTTCATTAAATTTACAGGCAATTGATGTAGCAGTTTCAAAACTTTTTTTTGTAGATATTCTAACAATTCTTCGATCTTCTCTTTGCGATGTTTTTGGAGGTCTGCTGGTTTTTGGTTTTGCATCTAACGTTTTATCGGTTTTATACCTGCTAATTACACGATGAACGACACTTTTAGACATATGAACAATATCAAAAATTTCTGAAATTGACTTTTTTCCTTGATAGTTAGCGATAATGAGTTTTTTTTTCCCTTTAAAAGAGCGCGTTTTGCGTGTAGAATTTGCCATATTGCTTAAAAATGAAGTCCTAATGATAAATGAACTTTTACTTATTGTTGAAAAGCTCCATAGAGTTTTTTTAACAATGTAAATTAAAAGTTTATGCAAATTATTAACATCATTCCTTAACTTTTGTCAAGTAGCTTATTTCCTTTGTTCCATTTAATTTTTATAAAAAAAAAAAAAAAAAAAAAAAAAAAAAAAAAACTATTATGTAAATTTTTGTAACTTTGTATAATATTTATGCATTACACCCTAATCTTTATCTGGTAAAAATTTCATTGCTAATCATGAATTACTTTTTAATACACATATTTATGTCTTTGTTGTTTCCGTTCCTTATATTATGGCCGCTACTGTATATATATTTTTTCTTCATTATCTGCGGATTTTAATATGGCCTGGTACATTACATTGTTTTGCAAGCAACTGCTGTTTAAGAGACATTCATTCTTTATTCTGCAGTTATACATAGGTTTAATTTGTTCAGGTGGTTTGCCAGTTATTTTCCTGTTATGCTTTATATAGCTGATTTTTACAGTGTTTTTGTTGAGTAGCAGAGGGTGCTTGATGCAAAGAAGTGTTTGTGGAAGAGTTTAATGAATATTTTCCTTATGTTTGTTTTTACATTTTTGTTTTATGGTACGTTTAACCCTATGTTTCTCTTCCTATTGGCCATTTTTGTGCTGTGTAGTATGCATATGAGTGTTGCTGAGAATCCACTATCTTTTAGGCCTGTTTCAGTCTTACTCATCTTCGTAGAATATGTTTTCATTGAAAGAATTGTCAGAAAGCCTGTAGTTAATTGATTGTGGTATATGCTTGATTACAGATGGCGGGAGCTTGGAAGACGTGTACACACACACACAGTGGTTTTATCACTCTGTTTTCTGTATGCTTGATATGTACCTTTTCTTAGGTTGAAGCTAATATCTAGAAAATCTACTTTGTTTAAGTTTTCTTTATGGCTATGCCAAATACCATATTTTTCGAAAATCTGCTTTTCTAGTTTCATTTGTTGCAGTTTACGATTATGAGACCATCATCCCTGTAGAGCCCTGTATCATTTCTATCAATTATTTTTACTCTCTCCTTCTCTCTCATATATGTGTGTGTGTGTGTGTGTGTGTGTGTGTGTGTGTGTGTGTGTGTGTGTGTGTAAATAAAAAGGAAAGAACAGTAAGATATAAAATCCGGTGTTCTTATAGATATTTTTATTTTTACACAATAGTGCTCAATGTAAATTTAAATTTACAGGGCATTAATATTATAAATTAATAGATTTAAAATATGGTTTTACCGCTACACAGTGATAACTATGTTTCAGAAATGGAAGCTAAAGCCCTTGAATTTAATTTTGTTATTAAACCAAAGACATTAGTTCCATTTCCTCATCAAGCAAATTTTAAGTTACTCCAAAATTCGCTTGATGAGGAAATGGAACTAATGTCTTTGATTTAATAACAAAATTAAATTCAAGGGCTTTAGCTTCCATTTCTGAAACATAGTTATCACTGTGTAGCGCGGTAAAACCATATTTTAAATCTATTAATTTATAATATATATATATATATATATATATATATATATATATATATATATATATATTTGTGCTACTATAGTATACAGTTCATTATTTAGTTTCTCCCATAGTAAGTTACCTAGTTTGTTAGTAAATGTTCTGCATGAGTGTGACTAGTTTAAGAAAGGAGCTGGATTTGAAAAGCTCTTTCAGAGAGAAATATTAATGTAGAAATTAAAAGATAAAAAACAAAGTTAGAAAAACATTTTTTTAAAAGCAGCAACAAAATTAATCAATGCACATAAGTTGTTAGCAGAGTTAAAAGTTCACTAGAAGTTCTGTTATATTAACAGAACAAAATGTGACAAATTTGGCCTCCCTTCTTACAGGAGTACATAAGAATCAGTATTCACCTTTACCATTAAACATGTTTTCTTACATTTCACTAATACATTTAGAGTAAGGATTTGCTTTTTGCACATAATTAAGGTTATATTCACATGGAAAAAGATAAAAATTCAGAAATAATATGAGAATTTAATTAAATGAAAAAGTGTAATACAATACGTTGTCCTGTCTGTTCCCCAACTAATTTGAAGCAGCCTTTTTCAGGCAATCATTTGGATCCTAAGCTACTTTGTCACATACAGGTTTACATTGATATCATGTGCACATTACAGTAAGTCATAAATAATTAGGTTTAGTGACATTAGATATAATAATTATCAGTTATAAGGTAGTTTATTATTTGTCAAATTCTGTAATTTTGATAATACTAAGATTATGTATTTGTAAGATTTCTATTGGTAATTAATATTTACTGTAGGTTGTGACTCAAAAGTATTCTTCTTAGTCTGATCTTTGGTGAATGTTTATCATAATAATAATAATTAGAATACATTCTAATGAGGCAGAAATAAAAATAAAAAATGAATGACATCCAAGAGCAATTAAGTTTTCATTTTACAAGCAATTCAGTGAAATGAGAAAAGCAGAGAAATTTAAGGATAAAAAAGAAAGAACAAGATTAAAAATAGAAACAAATTACAAGTGTTATGCAAATAAAAGCGCCATGAAATTATGACAAACGATATGCTTTTAAGTGAACATTGATGCAAATTTAAAATTGTGCATGTAACTTGTTCACTTTCAAATTTCAGCAAAGGCAAGATGCAAATTTTAGATACATGCGCACAAAAATTTATGGGTTACAAATAATTTAAATAAGAAAATGGAATTGAGAATAAAAATAAAAAGATAATGAATTTCTGTTGTAAAATTCTTCTGAAGCTTCATTCTGTAAAGTAAAAAAACCTAGAGATCCCTGATTATTAATTACACATCATTTTTGTAGAAATGATAAAATGTGACTACATTAAGAAAAACTTGATATACGAGGTGCTGAAAAATTCTTGAACCAACCAATAAATCCTTTAAAATTTTTGACCAGATTTTGAGAAGTTGTTTGGGGAAAGAACATTTATATTATATTAAAGTGAACACTGAGGTCAACACTCCAAGTGCTGACAGTCCATTTCATGTTTCAACACAATATTCAAACTTGAAGATTGTGATGAAGTTGACCTCTGTGTGTGTGCGTGTGACAAGTTCGAATGGTTTCTGGTCCCTTCTAAAGTTTACTTCAACTCTATACTTCTAACATCTCCATATGAACTCTGGAATCTCTCCACCCCCTCTTCAATAAGAATAGATAGGTTTGCCATCATAAGCCCACTCTCCATATTTTGAACAAGAGATTTATCCTTTGTTCCCTGTTTAGGATCGGGCTTCCAGTTCCTTCAAAAATCTTTTCATTCTTTCACTCCCAGCAACCCCTGGCATCTTAGTAGCATCGTCACCTTGCTTGGAGTGAATTGATTAATAAAAAAAATAAAAAAATCTGGCAGCAAATTTAACATTAATGATTATCATAGTTTCCTTATTTCATTAGCTTAACTTTCAAACTTAAATGTCCATTGACAACAGTTCTATAAAGTTTATTATTTGGAACTGCTGATATTTCCCTAATAGAAAATAAATTGACACCCCCTAATGAGAATTAAGTTATAATTATTAAACATGCATAAAAGTTACTAGAATAAATTGATAAAAGAAAAATATTAGTTGTAATGCATATTCCAGTAAGATTTAGAAAAATATAGCATCAATGAAAATATACAGATGAAGATGTTGGTAAAAAGTGCAGAGTAGTTTTTATAAAAACTATTTGAACAATGGTAAAGTATAAATTTCCAGTTTCCTATCCATAGTAACATCTGCATATATATGAAAACAAATGCAAAATTAAGCTTCAATATATGAGCCATATAACCTGGTTTGCCTCGTGTCTGAGTTACCTAGAAATAAGGTCAAAAGTTTATAGAATAATTTTCAATATATTTTTCATGAAATATACAAACTAAACAGGTTGGAAAGCTATAAAATTTCAAAAATTAAAGCAATTCAAACATAAAAATGACAAACTTGAATTGGGGAAGGCATTATGATAATGTTCATCAATCTGCCTATTTGCATATGAGAATTAATAGCAAATGTATTTTAACATTAAGCTGTAGTAACATTGCTTTTCCATTAATGATATTCCTAATTTTGATAAGCTAGTAGTAGCTTATGCCCTGTCTATTGTAGGGATATTTTAGGAGTTTGTAGATACATTTTCAAAAACTATCATGGAAATTTACATACAATGTGGATATCAGTTGATTATGGCTTTACAAGTTCATATTGTCACTATTTATAAACACCTGCAAGTTCACATATAATCTATGGACTATTTAGGGATGTCCCATTTTTCGTAAAAAAAAGGCCCCAAACTTAACAAAAACAATGTTTTATCACAAAAAGCTTTATGTTATTAATAAGAGTAGAGACCAAAGTATTTTTTTAATTATTTTTTGAAATTTTTTATTCATTTTTAGCACGTTTAAATTTGTGGTTGAAAATCTTTTTTTTTTTTAGGTCAAATATTTTGCATTAGCTTTTTTTTCACTTAAAAAACACAAATTTGGAAATTATTGTAAAAATCAAATAATTGTCGCAATTTAGTGAAATTTAGTGAAACTTTCAGAACTTATTCTGAAATGACTGAATTTATTTTTAGAAATGTTTGTCTTTTAGAAAGTCATGGTAAAAAAATTTTTTTTTTACGTTTGATACTCACCGTACTTAATTTTATGAAAACTTTAAAACTAGGACTGTTGTAACTAATTTATTTTTTAATTTAAAAATTTTAGCTCTGAATTTAAAATACAAAAATGCAAGAAAACTAAGACATTTTTTAATGAAAACAGCTTTTAATGTATTTTATAAATAATATATATTAAGGACTTTTTTTTTGTGAAGTCAAAATCCTTTTTGGTAGAAAAAGATTTTATACAAGAAAATTTTTTTTTTTTTACATCTAAATAAAAAAGTGCTAATATTGATAAATGTTTCAAAAATAAAGTACCTCATTTTTTCCCTCATGAAAAAGATCTATTTTTTTATAGATCATAAATTAGAAAGCTTATTACAATCTGTTACTCGCAGCATATTTTACAATAACTTTTTGTTATTTCAAAAAATGCATTAAAATCATCTCCGACAAAACTATGGATGCCCATTTAACAAAAAAAAAAAAAAAAAAAATCATGTTAGAGTTATTCCCCTGATTGAGTGAAATTATCTTATTGTTCTGGACGCACTTGTCAAATTCTCATTATTGTCGCATAATCCAAACCTTTTCTAATTTTGTTTTTTTTACATATAATCAAATTCTTTTTCAGTGAGAGACATACTGCAAACATTAATTATTATTATTATTTTTTTTAATTCAAAATTAGGGACAGAAACAACAGAAAAAGAGGTCTTTGGAAAAAATTCTCAGAAAAATATTTCATAACTAAAAAAATAGCTGTTTAAAACGCTTGTTTTTGTCATATGAAAGACATGTGATCTGTTCAATGTTGTTGTCATCCTCCAGGTCAGTAGGTGTTAAAAAACAAAAACTTTTACTATAGCAAACCTGAACTGACTAAGTTTAGTGGGGCTAGGAACCCTCAAAAAGCAGATGTGCTGAGATAAAAAAATAGACAAAATTTTGTGTAGATAACAATATTGTCACAAAATTTTTGTCTTACAAAATTTACGTAATTTAAATGTTATTTTTATTTAAGAATTCTCCCTCAAACGCAAGGTAAAAAAAAATTGGAAGTATATATATATATAATAAACTGGTTCACTTAAAGCTAGAACAATTTATATCACTTTACCCTACCGTCTGATAAATTCCCCTGACGTAAGTTGTTGACAGACTTACATACATCAGTTAACACCTCTCAATCAGGCCCAAAAAAGCAAGCACTACTGTTGGAAATGTCTTTTTAAAAGATTTTCTGATGAAAAAGTAAGTAATGTTTCTTTCAAATTACATTAAGTATACTTTAAATTTTCTAATTTTCCTAAAATAACTTTTGAAAAAGTATAATTGAATTTTACAAGATATTTAAATGGGAAACTTTACTTTTGTTTATAAAACTGTCAATAATGATTGATTTTACCGTTTTACGTCAATTTTGATGACTCAAAAAAAAATCAGAGAGCCAATAGAGCATTTATGTTGTTAATGGCCTGGAGTTTGAAATGAACAGTCTCTTCCACCTAATAGGAAAAAAAATTTAAAAAAATTATGGAGACCATTCATATCAAAAGACATTAACCCACCATCAATAAAATGTGTTTAAATGTCAGTAGAAGTTAAAATATTTTTTAAACCATGTTCATTTCAAGGTCCAAATTTAAACAAGCCACTGGCTATCTCTAGACTACTGCACCATCTCTCTTTTTAAAATGACCACTGATGGTTGAAAGTACATAGAACAAGATTTTGGTAAGTTCTTTTACAACTTTTCACTATATCAAACAACTTCTTTGAGGAGAAATGCACAAAAAATACTTAAGACATTCTCTGTCAGTTTTATACAATAAAATTTATTTAAAACAAATGATTGCTGCTTAAGTATACTATATTTAGTACCCCCAAATATTTGCTAAAAAATGACCATACCATGATGAAAAAAAAAAAAAAAAAAAAAAAATGCTACAAACTTAATAAAAACAAAAGTTTTATCATCAAAAGCTTTGTTATTATTAAGGCAAAAGACCAAAGGATTTTTTGATTATTAAATTACATTTTTTTATCCCATTTTAGAACATTAAAAATTGTTTTTCTTGCATCAGTGGGGCAACATAAATTAGGATAGAAAATTTTAGCACCTATTTGGGGATAGAAAACATTGGTTTGTATGATTTTAATGCAACTTTCAGGAATTCTTCAAACAAAAAAACAAAAAATTTTTTTTTTTTTTTTTTTTAAAAGAAAATCTTGGTAAAAACTTTTACATCCATTATCACCCACTTATTTAATTGTATGTGATTTCAGGAAATTAATTTTTGTACTGCTTAATCTTTATATTACTTATACACAGAACTCCCTGGAGACTCAGTTTGGTTTTGTAAAACTCCCGTTACTGAAAATCTGCTCTGAATTGTAAGATAAAAATTCAATTAGAAGAGCTTTAAATTACTTTTATGAATAAGATATATTATGGGCACTATTGTCTTAAATTTTTTTTCTTTTTTGATGGATAATGGATTTTTGCAAAAATTGTTTTAATTTTTTTAAATTTTAGTTCCCAGTTAGGTGATATTGTTATAAATGGGAAAGCTTACAAGTTAGAGACCACCAGTATTTTTTAAAAAGTCACATGGAGTAATGGAAAGCAGCTCAGATTGAGGAATCGGAGAGCTGAGTTTCAATTCCAGTCGGATCCATTACATTCATTTATATGTTAATACACTTGGGAAAGGTATGAATCCTTTGTATTGGCTTGATGATCCCGACTACAGTTGAATCATGATGATGAAATTATCAGAAAACAAGAGTGATGACAACAGTAAATTTAAAGCTAATTCAATAAAACATAAGATTATAGAGAATATTTTCCTAACGTTTTAAGATTACTGGGTAGTTAAAATTATAAAAAAGGTGCTCACATTATATTCAAGTAACTTTTACAGGTATGTCCCCTGTAGAAAAAAAAAAAAAATAGATAAACTTGTGTGCCAGTCAAGCTGTTAACACCCTTGAATAAATACTTACCTCCATGTAAGATAAAACACATTTCTGCAATATTTTAAACTAAAAGTAATATTTGTTTCAAATCAGATTAAAATTTAAATCACCTAATAATCCTCAAAGAAAGTTTCAGAAAAGCACATATTTTTGAAAGATGTTTTTAATAAAATGAATTACACATGGCTACAATAAAAAAAACTCCATCCAGTTAATTTAAATTAGTTTTAAAAATACTACAAAGTATTTTGTTTATTGAAAGTATTAAATTTAATCTATTAGTTTGAAATTAAAACTAAAACACAAGCTTCAGGAAGGATTTTTCATTTTTTTAAATTTATTCTAAACCTTTAGTATCGCACTTTTCTTTGGCAGTACCTACTTTAAACATAAGCACACTTACCTATTTTTCTTAATTTTTAGAAAAAATTAGAAGCGATTCATACATATCTGCAGTATTAATGTTCAGGATATTTCACAGAACACATAAATTGTAGTAACTGTAGTAATATGTATAAATACAATGTTGTAATAATTTCATGAATTTTACTGGATTTTTCAAGTTTCCCCATTTATAGTTAGGTTCCAAAACAAGAAACATTAAACTTTAATTGCATATTAGAATTACAGGAGAAAATGAAAAAGTTTACAAATACAAAAAAGAAAAAAAGCATAATTGCAACAATAAGTTCTGAAGATGGCATTAATGTGAACGGTATACTACATGTTCTGAAACTAGTTACAGAAGATAACAGAGTCTCCAGAATAGCATTCCAAAGTTCATTTTTGTCAGTAAATTGCTGTCTGCCAATGTAAAGGTCACTCATCAAAAGGCTCCATAAATTTTCAATCAAGTTAAAGTTAGGTAGACAAACAGATCACTTCAAATAAATCCTCTTTGAAACCTATTTTGTTAGTTTAATTTGACAAAGGTGAGGGAGCATTATCATGCATAAAATTCTTTCTAGGTGATAGCACCAACAAATTTGCACACACACACACACACACACACAAAAAAAAAAAAAAAAAAAAAAAAAAGCTTTTTTTTGAAAAGTCAACAGTTGTCTAACTAAAACCATCTCTAGTTCTACCACCTTGGAGAACTTATGTGCAAATATGGACCTACCCCCAGCTATGGCTTAATTAATGATACTTGTATCACTAAATTAATATTATGTATAATAAAAAAAAAAAAAAAAAAAAAAAAAAGTTACAGTTTAAAAATATTTTCTGGCTGTAAATAACCTGCAAAAGGTTGATAAACTGTTGAAAATGAATTTCAAAATCAGAATCTTCAATCGTTTTTGCAATTTTCAGTGTTTCGCCTTTTGAAGTCATTAAACATTTCTTTTGCCATCATATCAGCCTTACAAATCATTTTAAAACTCAAATTAAACAACATGATTTTAGTAGGGCCCATTCATCATCAGAGCAGTTATGCTAATGAACTTATCTTTAATGGGATTTCTAGTTGATATAAATAATATCCTGGGTGCATTTTGTAATTCCTGCACCTATTATGTGAACACATTCTTTGCAACAGTGCTTAGTTGAAATGATTATTGGATATATACAACAAAGCACTTGTGCTTGGTTATGTCTGTAGATTCATCTAATAAACAGTGACAAATGAGGACTCATTTACTTTCATTTTTAGAGCCATGTGCAAGTGCCTGCCATACTGAATAGTAGTTGTCTATTTCTCAGATGAGGTATTATGTACATTATTTACATTATTCGGACTATTGTGCTCATCTGTGTCGCCATATTTATTACGTTTCAGCCTTCTTCAGGTGGTTGGAATGTCGAACTGAACCCTTTATTTCGCTCACTGGGGTAGACTGTCCTAGTTCCACGTGCCATGTTTAATGGATGTCAGTTATCAGTTATCTCTTGTTAATTTTTCCCTTTGAAAGTTCTCCACTGCCTTAACCGGGTATTAAAATCACAATCTTTGGGTCCTGTCACTGGATCTAACCAACGCCTTTATCCACTGTGCCATGTGTCCTTGAGGACATCTGTGTATGAATTTCTGGGTATTATAAACCTAATGTCTTCAGCAACCATTTTTACCAGTGCTCATCAGGCATGGCTGACCACATATAGAGAGAGAAGGGGGGGATCACCGCCCTCTGTGGGATCAGGTTGAGATCATAGACAAGGAACACCATTGGAAAATTCGTAAACTTAAGGAATCAGCACATATGCTAGGCCACAAAAATTTCCTGAGCCAACCAAGCATAGAAATGAATACAATATGGGAACCAGTAATAAGGAGTGCCAGAGAAAAGCGACAACAACAAAGTTGCAATATGAGCTCTGGTAAAAATGGTTGCTGAAGACATTTGGTTTATAATACCCAGAAATTCATGCACAGATGTCTTCAAGGACACATGATCCAGTGACAGGACCCAAAGAGTGTGAGTTCAATACCCGGTTAAGGCAGTGGAGAACTTTCAGAGGGAAAAATTAGCAGGAGATAACTGATAACAGACATCCATTAAACATGGCACGTGGAACTAGAACAGTCTACCAGAGTGAGCGAAATAAAGGGTTCAGTTCAACATTCCAACGGCCGAAACGTTGTAATAAATACAAAGAGGAGGACAATAGTCCGAATAATGTAAATAATGAATATTGTTAACTGCTATTTACTGTCAAGGATTCCAATCTCCGTCAGAAAGTTTTGTCCTGCTGACTGTCCAATTTCACTTTATTCTAAATCTATTTGCAGAAGGACTGATGCTCTTAAAACGAGGTACTGATAGTTGGTGCATTTATTTGATTAGAAAGAGAAGGGGGATCACATATTTGATTATGCAGGTATGTGCCAGTTTTGTTCATTTAGTGCAAATGTCATAATATATGAAATTTTCAGCCATGTGTATTTTGTGAGCTACTGCTCAAGAAAAGATCACTACATTTATTTTTTTTTTTTTTGAAAGATGAAGGAGATTGCAGCTCTTCTTCAGTTGATCCATCAGGCTCAGTAAAAGAGGAGGCAGACATAGGTACAGGCTGTGCAGAGTTACCCTTGGAAGACTGAGCAGGATCTGGAAGTGGTTCAGAGGTAGAAAATGCAGCTGCAATAGTCAGCTGGCTAGCAATGGATTTTATATTTTTCTTCAGTAGCATTCTTATAACTTTTCACTATTCATGAAAATCATGGAAGTCATTCAAAGAAATTTCATCAGAGCTAAATTTAACTTTCACCACACTGGAAGTGAAAATGGTTGCCATAGAATTCTCTCCCTTTGCAGCTCTAGGTGCATTATGTCACCTACAGACGGTTGCTATAAACACTTGTCAGCTGTCATTTAGAGTATTTTAAGCTGAAAATCACCTCCCACTGCTTTGAAACAATGTTAAACTTCAGTTTTCCAATGCCATTTTGAATTCTTCTAGACACTACATGAGGTGTAACATCAATTAAACACACAATCTTTTCACGATTTTTTGTAAACAAAAATGGCAGCATCAACACCTAACGAAGCCCTTATTCAGGAGTTTTTCTGTGATTCAGATTTTGAAGGCTTTACTCAAGTAGATATCGATGGTGAAGTGGTCCATTGATAAAACTGACAGCCTTTCTGAAGGTGAATTATTTCATCTATTTATAAATGACGAAATAAAGTTATTTGTCAACGAGACAAATAAATATAATAGACAGGTGAAAGAAAGCGGCAAACAAATGCTGGTGTCTTCTCATATGTAAACACGAGGAAGCATGTCACATTTTAACGAAATAAAGAGCCGTCTAAATGATTTTGCTTATTATTGCACCCTAGAACTACAAAAGGAGTAATAAAAGTTGAAGTACATTGAATTGTTTGTGTTTTTGTTAATGTGTTTTTTTTTATATCACTTTTTTTTGTTTTCAATGTCAAAGCATGCACGCAAAGCATAATTCATTACATCAAAATATTACTCATCCATTCTTTTATTAGTATCTAAAAAAAAAAATAAATAAATAAATAAAAATAGAATCTATACACAATACAAAGCTATAACAATTTTAAAACAGTAGGTGCTCATATCTTTGTGAACTTGTAATGGTTAAAATGAGTAGTTTGAGATGAAAAAGTTTTTTTTCTTCTTCTAATACCTGTAAAACAAAAAGGATTTAAATGTAGGGAAAAGAAAAAAAGTCTATAAAATCTATAAAAATGAAAGATCATTTTTATACATCAGGGACACAGGACACACACTTAGTAGCCGTGTGTGTGTGTGTGTGTGTGTGTGTGTGTGTGTGTGTGTGTGTGTGTGTGTGTGTGTGTGTGTGTATGTAAACCTACATTGATTGCACAAGTCATCAGAAGCGAATTTTGAGTTTACACCATTTGTTTAATATTTCTGGTTATCGTGGATTATTATTGATGGTAAATATTGTGAACAAACCAAAACGTCCCAAACACAATACATTACGGTTTAACCTCTGCTCTTAAACAAAAATCTCAGCTAATATCAGAAACATTTCTCTGGATTTAATCCATTTGCACTTCAGCCATTACACAATATCAAGGTTTGCAACAAAAACATCAGCTTCAGTTGTGCCAAAAACATCAGCCATTCTACAACTGTTCCACTCTAAACACTTTAACAGCCTGAAAAACAGCAACATCAACACAACTAAGGAATGCAACTTAACCCCCCCCCCCAAAAAAAAACCAACAACAACAACAAACCCTGGCCACTAAACGGCAGATGTATGACCAAACCGTTACTCTAAAAAGCTGAAATCAAACATGACAATGCAGTCAAGTTTTATGTGGTCTCAACAAAAAAAAAAACATTGGAAATTGTGCTCCTACCACAACCAAATGACATTAGGCAATATCAAATATAGTAACAGCACTGCCCTCTCTAAATTTTTATGGAACTGAAAGGCAAGAATAAACCCCACATATACATGCGAATGCGTAACAAAAGCTAAAGACCTCAACAGGAAAGGCAATAATTGTACCTTACGTCTTTCCGAGAAATAATTGATCCTCAAAAATATGAACAACCCAAACATTTTAAACAAAGATTTAATGAGCACCTCCTTACATAGAAGCAAATTTCTACTCTAGCACGTTGACCCAGGACCAGAGACCACAAATACTAGTATCGATATTTATTTTTATTAATAATATTTTTTTCTATATTATTTTTGCTATCTTTACATTTAAATTATAACACACACACGAGTTGGTTGGTTTTACATTTCAGTATCAGTTTTTAATTTTTTAATTTTACTATTTTTGCTTTCTAAGGAAGCCATTCATTTTCTTTTGCAATAGCATTTCCAGTCAATATCTGATATCATTTGAGACTGATAAATTTGTAACTTAGTCCATTAAGCTCGCAATTTCTCGTGTGGTCCAATCTTAAAAATATTCATTTAGAATAAGAAAATAAAATCTTTCTAAATATGTAATTCATATGTGCTTTTATTTATAAGGAGTTAAAATGGTATTTTGCTTCAAACAGCTGAAAATGCAATTTTTTTTTTCCTGAGGCTAAATTTTACACATTACTTTGTTTTGCAAAATCAAAGTGACCAATCTTTATCAATATTCTTGAAATTGCACATTCAATTATAATGACACCTTAGTCTACAACCAGGAAGGTGTGTGTGTGTGTGTGTATGTGAGAGAGAGAGAGAGAGACTATTATCTGAAACCGATTTTCAGCGTTGTAAAAAAAAAAAAAAAAAAAAAAAAAATTCAATGCAGTTTTTGTGATGATGGAACCAGAAAAAGTTTTTTAGGTCAAACTGACCATCTCTAATACACACACATGCATATGTGCAGTACTTAGTGGAAAGCGCTCAATATCAATATTATCATCATCATGGTTACCACAACGTATTATTATAATTAAGGTAATGATTATTTCCCACTCTTTTTTTCTATTATACTTTCATTTCCATCATCACATCAATGACTATTATTAACATATTAATGATAATTAATATCAATTATCACTATCAGCATAATCACCATCATTAATAATACACAAGCAGTCAGGGTTGAAAATACAAACATTATCACCATGCCCACAAACAGAACCCAATTTAACCAAAATGGGGGTGAAAGACCCAAACCAATAGTAATGTATATGCATGTCTGCATGTGTTAGTTTGTGTGACAACATAGGTGGTAGATCTGAAAAGCATCAAGGACACCCCTACTCATTTCTTGTTGAAAGGAACATTGCTACACATAAAAAAAAAATAAAAAAAACCCACTGTCCCAACACCAAAATAGAATTAAAATGGCCTATGTATATATGTATGTATGCCTGTCTGCATTTGTGTGAACTAAAATGCATACATCTGTATGTATATGTATACGAGTGTCATCCTGAACAAGCACAGAAGGAAATTTCCCCTTCCACCACCAAATAAGCATATATTTATCCAATTTAATAAACCATTTTGTCTGAGGATCACAAAAGTGTGATATATATATATATATATATATATATATATATGGTTTATTAAATTGGATAAATATATACACGCACACAATTTGGCATTCCCAGGAAAGCAGATGCTATCCTCAGCTCCCATTCTCATATCCTTTCTTTGGTTATACGAAAGTAACAATTCCAAGTACGTATGACTGAAAAGGGAATTTGTACATTCAGAGAATAGAGCTCTTAGCAAGGCTAGTGTTAAAATAAACTTACAATGCATGTACAGATAGATTTATATATAGATTTAGAAATAGAATAACATATCATTAACAAAAAGATTTACAAGACTGACAAATAATTCAGTTAAATCATGCCTTATGATTGTTTCTTATAAAGTTTGCAGAGCCTCTTGATAAACATTTTTGGTCTTTCTGTGTGGGGTCTAAATAAAGAAATGATTAGGATTTGCCTAACCCTTGGCAATGGGATTAACCCTAACCCTGCAAGATTAAAGCCTACCACATCCAAGGACTGCACCTGAGCTTTGTTAATGCTGATTACAAAACAGTTTCACGGGGAATTGCAGCCGCTTGAACTGAAAAAGCATATCTGAGGGAAGAAGTGGAATTTTAGAAATAAATACAGCCTCCCTGCTTACCTTGCCAGTCAGCACTGTCACCTCCAAGACTGTTGGCATCATCTTAATTGTAAGTCATATGCCATTGCAAGGCTTTGGTGAATCTAGGTTTCTTGAGGTCTAAATTGTGAGTTAGGAGGCCTGCTGGTGTTAGGCTATTCAAAAATTCAACTGGATAATTCACAGCTTCATTGGTATTTAGTACAGTGTCAATGGAATTATAGCTGTGATGCTCACCTGGCACCTGTTCCAGAAGTTTGATATTCAAATCATCAGCTGCCACATTTGGAGCTAAAATGGCATGGGTTCTCAGACAGTTGTGGTCTGTAAACTTATTCCTTAGATTAAGAAACACCCTAGTCATTAGTTCCTTTAAATCAGATACCATAAGTACAAAAGGCAAACGGACCCAACAACCAAGGTGCCATTACCAACATACAATAGTTGCTTAGGAAAAGTGCATGCTTCCTTATAACCAATGAGCTGTACTCTTATGTCGGCTGTGAGTCTGCTTTTTCACACTGCCCCACATTTAGGAAGACTTTATACCAGTGCTTATCTCATCAGCTCTCATCTCCTTTGGAATCAATGGAAAGGTTTGTCTGAAGTGTCCCACAAGCAAGACTGTTACACCTCCCATGAGCTGTGTGTTGTGCCTAAGATCTTTAAGTGCCATGTCAAGAGCCTTGAAGGAACCCTTATGGCTTGGTATCGTCTCATCCCAGATGATCAATTCGCAATCACTGAAGAGTCTACCTTTTATAGAACCACGACTGATGTTGCAGGTTGCCTTCTTCCTTGGACAGGGCCAAAGGAAGTCTGAAGCACAAATGAGCTGTGTGGCCACAACTCAGCAGGGTTGCAACTATTCCACAAGTTTGTTTATCAGCTATATATACTGTCATAGCTGATCTTCCACATGTACTCAATTGCAAGATTGTTTGTTGCCTGCTCAGGTTGAGGTAGGCCAATTGTGACAATTCCTTGGCCTCCCATAGGACAATTTCTGCTGAGGTTTGCCTTTGAATCCTTCGTAGGATGTCCTCTACCAGGCTGGTTTCATGGGTCACCCAAAGTTTGAGAAGGTTACCCAAGCTACATGTCATCAATATGATCGAAATAGCCAGCACAGTTGACTTGGTGCTCTACTGACCGCTTCCTCCTCCAGTGTCTGGTCCCACTGGGCATCATCCTCCAATAGTCCATGTTTGGCACAGGCTCTTCTCTGTAGCTCATACACAATTCTAAATATCTCACAAATCTGCAAATGATGTAGGATCTTGGACAGTATGCAGTAGCAGACACAGAAAGACGGACACCTTCTGATTGGGGTGCACAGTGTATCCTGCTTCTGAAAATAGCATTTTCTTAGGTTCTCAACTTGTGTTCCTTGCTTGCACCTGCTATAGATGGGAACCTCAAGATGCAGCAGTTTTGGGGCAAACAGGGCACTTTGGCATAATTTGAACAAAGCTGTCAAAATTGTTTCTAGTGTATTCTCAATTACATATCTTCTGTGAAATATACACGCTGGCCATTATCTTGATGAACAGCTTGCTTCACCACTGTTGGGTGTTGCTTGTAGATTTTGAAGCCCAGGATGTACCACATTGCCCCAGAGGAAATATGTGCCCAACTGATTATACTTTTTTGTGGAGTGATGAGTTTCACAAACTATACAAAAGGCCATGAAAGTAAAACCTAGGGTTTACAGTTTAGCAAAGTATACCGTTTATATATATATATATATATATATATATATATTAAAACACAGAACAAGATAGATAAGATTTTACAGGCCAATTACAAAATAATTTGAATGGAATCTCAAAATGAAATCAATGGAGCCCCCCCATGTTATAAATTGTAATCCATTTTTTTTTTTTTTTTAAAAAGGTAAATGAAATAATTTCCTACAGTAAAGTGAAAATTTGTATAATAAGGATTTACAATGGCCTGTTAGGCTTTTTTGAACTTAAATACAAATTCCTACAAGACAGTAAATATAACAATTTTTTAACAATGACAAAGATTAAGCCAGCAGATGAAGACAAATCTAATGAAACAATCAAAACAAACCCTGAGACAAATATGCATTTTTAATTATTTTCTAATAATTTTATTCAAATAAGGTAATAAAAAATGAATCAGTTTAATGAAAGAAATAATTTACAACTTTAGAAGCTTCAGGCATTACTCAAATTCTATTATTTGAATGATTATCAACAAAACAATGATTGAATTATGAAAGTGACAGTAAAAAGAGAAAGAAATGATGCAATAATCGAGAGCGTTAATGTTGAAATAGACGTACACAATTACATTATCATTCATCATCAGGAATATTTATGGCAGAAGTTTTAACAGAAAATGAAAACCAGACAAAGTTTAAATCAAGCATATCAATAAGTAAATAAATAAAAAAAAAAATTCAAGTTGAGAAATTTGGGATCCAATAAAAAAAAATGTCCATGACCCTAAAAACAAATAATTTTCTAAACTGTACATGAGAATTGTAAAAATGATCAACACACACACACACACACACACACACAAATCTATGTTTATATTCATTTAATTGTACTATTATACTTTTATCCAATTCTTTTTCAATACATTATCAAGCTAAGGCTATAATAATATTAGATCTTCAGTCTGTTTGAAAATTTGAATATAAAAATAAGCTGTACTAGAAGGAAATCAATTTGACAAGGAGGCAAAAACTGGAGGATCACTTGCATAAACAAAAAACAGTATATGCTTTGCCATCTTGGTTATTAGGTTTTGGCTATTGTACCTTCTGGGTTTCTTTCTAGTTTGGTGGAAGAAACAAACAGATGAATAAAATTGATGCATATTAACTAATATGAAATAGAAGCTATTTCATGGGAGTGTGGAAAAATGTAATGAGAACAACTTAAACTCACAAAATAAAAGTCTGAATAAAAGTTTGAACCAAATATAATGCCAGACACCTGAAGAAGACCAGAGAGTACAACAGGCGCAAAACAGTAGGATTGCCAAGATGAGGATACTGATCCAAATAGCAAAAATTGTAATAATTGCAACAAAAAAAAAAAAAAAAAAAAAAAAAAAAAAAACTGACAAAAAATACAATGCAATCAAAACAGATAAAATATTTAACCAGTTATTAGTTGACTGATTACTGAAGATTAATAGTAAATAGGTAACAATGTCAAGAGGAACATCAGAAAGATATCTACCTGAATAATACAAATCACCTGTCAATAAATCTAGATTAAGATCATAAATTTGATAGCACTTTAACCATTAATGATCTGGTATTATAGAATGTTCATTCATTGATAATATGACAAACTACAGTAGCATTTGACTGTTACTTTCTATACATTTTCATGGAATAAGTCATTTATTTCATATTCAGGCTGAGAACTTACTGCTTTAGTCTGATATCTTTTTTTTTATTAATTAAGCTAGAAGTGTGCTGAGAATAAAATCACTGACATTAATTTGTGAAAAACAAATACATTATATCAGAATTGTATTATGACATAAAAGAGTAAAAAAGAAAAAATTGTTAAAATATATTGATACAAAGAATTCAAGTTTATCAAAA
Source organism: Acanthosepion esculentum (assembly GCA_964036315.1). Lineage (NCBI taxonomy): Eukaryota > Metazoa > Mollusca > Cephalopoda > Sepiida > Sepiidae > Acanthosepion > Acanthosepion esculentum. Next base: position 1,134,179 of record OZ038485.1, on the reverse strand, counting down.
TTAAGACACAGCTAGTGGTTAAATACAGAACAAACAACAAAGAAATGCAATTTAAGTATACAAAAGGTATTTGCTAAAAAACAATGATAAACAAGCTAGTCTTATTTAAAAATTATGAACCCTTTATTAAACATACAGGGATTAGATTATTTTCCTTGCGTTTTCCATGTCTCTATCTTGTCCTATTCAATTATTGCTAAGAGCCTGGGAAAATAGCCTAGAGGATTGAAGTGTTGCTTCTAGAATTTGGTGGCAAACTTTCCAAGCATAACAAAAATTTGATTTCATTCTCATATTGAACGAACCAAATAGTCATTAACTTACAGTCACAGTAGCAAGACTGACTTTTTTTTTCTTTTACAGTTTATCAACCATGTAACTTATTTAAAGCTGAAACATTTTGGATTCTGTCCTATCTGACACACAGCTGGGAAGGGGGGTGCATAGCTTTCACCCAAGGGAATTACACATAAGTGAATGTAACAAACCCAACTAGAATTCTGATTTCTCAGTCCAAACCACAATCCATAACACCCCCACCTTCACAGTAGCAAGAAGGTGTAGCTCAGAAGTTAGGAAATATTTGTAGGCTGCATCTTGATAAATTTCTATTATTAACCATATTTCTTCCAGAGCAAGTAAGGGTAAAAATAGAATGTAAATTTTTAAAATCAGTATGGATAAACATGTGTAGTTTTTGAACAATCTTATAGAATTTGTTATGCAAAATGCAAAAACAAATTATGTTTCTTAAGTGAAATGAAATTTGGAGATACTGTTTAAGGAAATAGTGACATGAAAGTAACGAGAATTATTTTTTGCCATTGTCTATTATAAACGGTACAACCAACTGCCAGGTAATATATTGCATAATGTGCGGGGGAATTTGTAAATATATTGATTGCTTTGTGTGTGAAAGAGAGAGAGGTCTCACCCTACTTTTTAATTGCCTGCCTCTCCCAACCAAATATATAAATATCAAAATTTCAATTTACATCTGTATTGCAAAAGATTCTAATATATTCAATATTAATAATAAAAAAAAAAAACAGAAAAATTGGATATCAATATAAATTGTATTATATATAAGTAAAAATTTCCACCCTAGTTAAAGATAGTAGACAAGAAAAAAAAGGTCTAGCAGAAGACCATGTGATGCTATGTTAATAAAAAGATTAACATCATGGTTAATGTTCAGTTCCAAGTTTTGCAGTTACTGGAGCTCTACAGAATCCAGCAAATGAACTGTAGATTGCCCTCTTTTTTTTTTCTTTTTTTTTTTAAATTGTTTCACCCTAAGCAAAGTGATGATGCCAGGGGTTACTGAGAGCAAAATAGGAGGAGAAGACTTTAGCAAGAACAAAATAGTGATTGACACTGCATTTAAATTTTTGAAGATTGTAATTGGCAAGGAAGCAAGAAACCAGAAGAGAGTTGCAGAGGCGAGAAAAGAAACTTAGAACAAAACTTGCGCTTACATCTTGCCAATTTAACAGTAAATAAAAGTATGAAACAGTTGCCAATCTCATAGTATTGCTTAAATTTATGCACAGTTATCAAAGAACAGAGTTCATGAGAACAATTTCAAATATTTTTTTCAGCACCATCCAGCTGTTTTAACAAGCTCTCAAAGATAGATAGATAGATAGATATCCTTCACCATAGAGAACACCTGACTAGGCAGCTAACATTCAAAACAAATCAGTTGTAATGTAAAGATAATATTTATAACTAAATTGTAAAAGAAATGTTAATTTAAGCATAATTCCAAGTATTATTCTTTGAGCCTAATCCCAATACCATCTTTTTATACCATTAAATCTTTTGCATTTTCTTTTCCCAAAAACAACATCATCCCAACTCATAAAACGAAAGCAAATGAAAATAATAAAAGATTGTTCAAATTTTAAAAGCCTAACCAGCACTCATTCCAAAATCCTGCATTTCTTATTAAAATGCAATTTGAGTACTTCTAAAATTTCTCCAGACAACAAACTTCAATTTTGGTTGTTAAAAAATTCCAAGTTATCAACGAAATTTTTTTAATTAATATCATTCAGTGCCAAAAGTTAAAGCAAAAAGTAATATTAAGCAGGTATGGTCATGAATTTAGCAAAAGGCTCTTAATGATTTTTGATATATTACAAAATGAATTTCTCTGAAAAGAGACAAGAAATAGATATCACCATTATTGTTAAATTTTAAAATTTGTTTTATGAATAATTTTAAAGAGAAATGAATTGTTATTGTAGAAAATAACTGAACAAAACAAAAAAAAAAAAAAAAATGTGAAGTTTTAACACTACAGCAAATTAATCTAATTATTCTGGACTTTGAACATAAATTATTTTCCAATATCCAGTCTTAAGGAAAAAAAAGAAAAGAAAAATTCCTTTATCAGTTACATATTGGGGTATATAAAGTTTATCAATTTTATCTTAATTGCTACTGATTAAAATTCAGAAGGAAAATTTGCAGCACTTGTCAAAAGTTTCAAGACAAAGGAGCCATTGATGTAAAAGCTAAGTTCCATGAAGCTGTGATGAAAAATACTTTTCTTGATGGTTAGTTTTTGGACACTTTTCATGACCACTGCTAACATTGAACAATGTAGTAATTATAATAATAATAATAATAATAATAATAATAATAAGAGAGAAGAGAGAGAGAGAGAAAGGGAGAAATTGAATTATGATAAGCTGAAAATTTTTCAGCTAGACCCACTCTCCAAACTGAAAATTATTTTTCTGATTAGAAAAGGTTCATAAAGAGCAAAATGCCCCACAGAATGTTTTCCACTTGTCAAATAAATTTATATATACAAGCTTAAAAGCCACCCTATCTGGTAGCATTTAAGCTGGCACCTGTGTCTTCAAAATGGATCACTGCATTTAAGTATTGCATTAAGTTATAAAAATTTTTTATAAAAAAAAAAAAAAAAAAAAAAAAAACAAACAATCACTGATGAAAATTTGGGAATCTAAAATTTTGGGATTGCAAGTCTGAATCTTTAATTTGCCCATGGAGTTAGCCTGATCCCAAAATGGCATATGTTAGGCTACAGAGCCTTTAGGAGTAAAATTGAAAACAAACAATTTTATTTTGGAACACAGTAATTTGAGAAAAGATTTTAAAATGAGCCATTGAAAGTTAGAGTTGTGCCCCTTTAATTGTTTTTATCAGTAGAAACTAAGATGGCAAAATCTGAAAAGTCACACTTATGAATCCAAAATTCCAGGATTGCGGGTCTGGAGTTGGCAGGATTCCAAAATGGTAGGATATGTTGAACTACAGCCTCTATGAGTACGGTTGGGGGGGGGGGGGGGGTGATGCAGTAACACACACACATATATCTGACGATCTGCCTAAGGGAAACCTTGGTAGGTTTGTCTGGCTCATTAGGTTTGACTAGGTTTGCTCTACGTTTGTATCGAGCTCTTTAGTTAGTTTACTCCTATCGGGGTTTTTTCTTTGAACCTGTATCTGTGCGATTATTTTCAACAGACTTTCATGTTCCTGGCTCTTTCGTTTTTAAAACCTTTTTTTCCCTTAGAGATTGATTTGACTATTGTTAAATCAAGAATTCAAAGGTTTTTCAACATGAGTTCATATATATATATATATATATATATATATATATATATATATATATATATGTATATATGTATATATATATATATATGTATATATATATATATGAAGTGCTAATTTGGAAGATTCATGCACTTAACTTTGTTTATTATCACTGGCCAAACCATGTTAAGAAGTGTGAAATTTGCAAGTTTTGAACTCCAGGTCATTATGAAATTCTTCCAGCAGGAAAATTTTTTTTTAAAAAAAACTACAAAAATCCATATTTGTATCATACAAATCTTTGCTGACAAGTGCTAATCATATCCAACTAATGGATAAAATAATAAAGGTGTGCCAATTTCCAGCATATACTCAAATTACAGTACTCTCCACTGGGCATTCAATATTATCTACTCCTGAAAACTCAGGTTTATGACCCAATTTCGACCAAAAAAAATTGGACAGTGAGAGAGAGAGAGAGAGAGAGTCAGAGAGAGAGAGTCAGAGAGAGAGAGTCAGAGAGAGAGAGTCAGAGAGAGAGAGTCAGAGAGAGAGAGTCAGAGAGAGAGAGTCAGAGAGAGAGAGTCAGAGAGAGAGAGTCAGAGAGAGAGAGTCAGAGAGAGAGAGTCAGAGAGAGAGAGAGTCAGAGAGAGAGAGTCAGAGAGAGAGAGTCAGAGAGAGAGAGAGAGAAGCACCACCTATTTGGGGTGAGATGATATATGAACAGAGCTGGAGTTAAAGGACAGCTTAATTCTTCTAACACCTCTCAAAAGGGGGCTGGGCAATCCCCAGACTTGGGGAGTGGGGGAATCACTCTAGTAAATATTTTGAGAATATGAAATTTTAGAAAAAGGTCAATGCTAAAAAAGGTGGAAGATAACCAAACCTAGGCCCTGGTCAACTCCACTCCTGCAGGATTTCATACAAGCTGGAGTCCTAGACAAATTGAAGATTTCCCACACTACTGCTACTGGAATCCACATCATTTACAAAGATCTCTTGACAACCCTGAAGACCAGAACTTAGAAATGTAAATTACTGTTAACACAAGCTACAAAATAACAGGGGATCCCAGTGTCATTTGCTTATAACAGTAGTGGAAAGGGTTAAAACCACTGTATACAACAAACCATAAACAAATTGTTACATTTTTAACAATTCTTTATTCCAAGGAATTGTTTTTTGTGTAGCTCCCAGCCGTTGACCCATCTTCACTTCAGTTTGCTTTATCAGCAATCTTCTCACCCTCTGAGATCAAAAACACAACATGGGGCAAAGGAGTGAGTGGTCATGAACAGACAAACAGCAGCTAAGTCAAGTATAACCATGCCCAGCATCAGATAGCAGCCTACAAACCAGCCACACATTAACAAGGAGTCAGCTAGATGGTAACCACAGTTGTCTGAAGGAACTTGAGGACCAATGTGAGGGTGTGGGTTACATTATTGGTTGTTGTTGTTGATCAGGATTGAATTGGGGCTTCATTAAGTCATGTAATAAATTTCTTTGATACATTATCTCTTTTTCCAAATTTAAGAGAAAAAAGGAGAAGTAAAATGGGTTTTCTTTTGTTTAATTTAATCTCATAGAAGATAAATATGACAAGGACTAAAGAACAAATCATTCAATATATTAGATTAACATCATCCTACAAATAAGGGGTTTCAATTGCCCAAGTAAAACTTGGAATGTTAAAGGCATCTCAAAAGGTAAAGATAATAAAAGGTCTTATTTAAATTCAGTGCATTTCAACAGTTACAATTCTTGAAATAAAATTGTCATCTGCTCACATCACTGATTAGTAAATTGTCCCAGCAAGATAATGTAATCCCCACCCACGTCATGTAACACAAAATTAGTCCCAAGAACAATTCTGACTACCATATTCTCTAGTGGCCACCAGACACTCACCAGATTTAATTAAATCCCCCATTGAACATGTATAGGACATGTTACAGATCTCATTAAATTTTCCTGAAGCTATACCCAACAGAGCACTGGAACAAGATCTACACATCCAATGACTCCAGCAATTTGAAAACTTCATGCCATATCACATAACCCCCATTATTCAAGTTATTATACATGTTATTAAAGAGCTAATTTTTTGACTTTATATACCAATTCCCAGACATTAAGTGTAACAATTAGAAACAAGGTAGCTACAAATAAACCTAATATAACAGTCCATTTTGCAATGTGGCATCTACAGCTATCCATACAATTGCCTAACATACTATTTGGATTATGATACTGGCAAGAAAAGTTAATATAAAAATATAATATCTATTATGATAGAAGTATATTAATTTCAAAATGAGCACTAACTTTAGTATATCAAACAAGATTGCAAATAATACACAAACCTTTAGACTTACAACAGAAGTAAATTTCTTGCACTGAAACTTTATAGAAAGTTGACAACGACAGACTATAGAGATCTTTACTTAAAGAATGTCATGCTTCAAACTAATATATTCAATTCTCCTTATCCTTTATGCTTTGGGAAAAATCCACAGCCTGACTGACCAGCTAAATCAAAATAATTGATGCATTTGTAATACTTTAATATCATATGATAGGCAAGAAATGTTTTTCTTTCCGTTATCAACTTGAAATAAAGTTTTAGTTTTTCATATTTAGTTGCTGTTAATAAGCGTCACCAAATCAATTATTTGAACATTCACCTCCAGTCCAATAGTTTTGTATTAAGTAAAGATGAAATACTTTTGTATAATAACCATTCAATAACTACAAATACATTTAGACAAAACTTTCCAAGTTTCTTTCATTTCATAAATTTAAAAAAAAAAAAAAAAAAAATTATATATACCATTTAGTGTCAAATCAACAAGGGTCTGACAATCAGATTTTTTATTTATGATAATGTTTTAATAATAAATAAATGTAAAGTAATAAAAATGCAACAAATTCCATTTTTTTTTAATGTTACCATGTTGCAATTAACCTTAAATTAGTTTGACAGCAAGAATGTTAAATATTTTTATTACTTTCTTGACCACCTCCCAGTCAACACAAGTACACATTTGCAGCTTATTGTAAAGATGGGTTAGACTGAAGCATTTTTACAAGCTTGTTAAATGGTGTGATAGCCTGTGCATAAAATAAAGAGGGGGTGAGTGTTTTTGCCACTTTTGGTCTACCATACTTGAAATCTTCATTATCAAGAGGAAGGTGATACAGCAGCTTAACCTTTGAACTGAATTGACAGGTAAACAGCTCCACCTTCATAAGTTTTTTTTTTGTTTAACAAAAATTAGTGAATCATTAAATAAAGAATTTTTCATCAAATCAAATTTCTATGAAAAGTACATTTTTAGAGAGGAGAGAGAGAAAAAAAAAAAAAAAGAAAAAAAAAAAAAAGAAAAAAAAAAAAAAGATTTATTTTTCTGCAGGCCGAAACAAAGCTCAAGAAATGTAAACATTTAAAATGCCTAAAACACAACTTAAGCAAGCAAAAGTATTTTTCTTTATTACTAAAATATGCACAAATTGTTTTTGTTTTTTTTTATTACATGATGCTATTTTTTTGCAATAGAATAAAAAAAAAAAAAGAATTTAAATTACTGCAATTGTTTTTTTTTAATTTCTTTTAAGTATACAAATGTCACTTTGAGCTAAACATTTTTTTTTTTTAATAATCATCTGCAGATATCTTTTAACAAATTGGTTTAACAATACAAAAATTTCAATTATTTTTTCTTTTGCTGGAAGGTAGAAAAAAAAAAAAAAAAGTTTGGGACCGGATATGACATGCTGGCATCACCAAAACAAATTATGGGATTTGTTTCCAAACAACTGAGTATAATATGCAGTAAAAACCGGGTGGGGGGATAAAGACTATACAAAAGTTGTAAAGAATTCACTTCCAAAATAGAGACTTTGATAGTTATGAGAAGCAGAACTTAAAGACATATCCAATAAGGTGCATAAAGCTTTAGCGTCTTTAACAAATGTATCAAACTTGTGCATCTTTAAACTCTTATAGCAACTATTATTGCAGATAATTATCTGATTATAATTCTTCCAATCACTTACTAATTATAATTATTGCTTAGTGTTTCTTCTATTTATTAAAACAAATAACGACACTGAAATCAACCAAGCTCAGTTAACAGTCCTTAAATGAAGTAAAGCCAGTAAAAGTTGTTCAAGATTATATAAAAAGGAAAGTCTTTAACAAAAGCATAAACACCTGACAAGAGAACATGAAACATTAAATTATGATCTCTAAGCTTTAAATTTAATGTAAAAAAAAAAAAAAATTTTTTTTAAATTAAGTGAAGTAATTGTAAAAAAAAAAAATTTAAAACAAAAAATAAATTCAAAAAGTCCTTTTTATCAAAATAAAGATGCCATAAAACAAAAACATCCAGAAACTGGTCAAGTTTTACATAGACAAAAAAAAAAAAAAAAAAAAAAAAAAAAACTTAATTTTCAAACATTCTAAAGGGTTAATTTCACAAGGCTGAAACAAAAAACATTTTGAGTAAAAAAAACAAAAACAAACTACATTTAAGAAAGAAATAGACTTAGAGTAGGAAAAGAAACCCTCAGGCAGTCAATCGTACAGTGAAAGCAGAAAAAGGAATTAAATAGGAGATAAAAACTCAAGCAACCAGGGAGAAATCTGTTCCAATGGACTAAATAAACCTTAATAGTTATAGGAAGGGGAACATCTTGAAAGCATTGTAAAATAAATAAGGTTTAAAAACACTGTTAGTTAACTGTCGCCACAAAGATCTAATTGTAAGAAGATCAGACAAAATCAATTATGTGATGTGGCAGTTGCAATCCATACATGATCCTATCAAAAAGGATACCACACCATGACAACAAAGAAGTGCCAATTAGAATCCCATGTGTAACTAATCCAGTATGCTACAGTTTCAAGGAATTTCTATGTGTCGTTTGTTTCTTTAACATGACAATTCCTTGCAGTAGTGTTTTTTCTTTGATGTCATTACTAACACTTATTAACAATACAATTTAATTGGTTAAAAAAAAAAAAAAAAAAAAAAAAAAAATTGATTTAAAAAGAACTAAATTATTATTTGTAACTGATTACAGGTAATTTATATTACTGCATGAAATCTTAGATAACAGAACTGCCAAGTTATAGAAACAAGAAAATGTTCATGTTAGGCTTATTATTCACTTCCCCCGCCAATAAAAATTGTATTTACATAAAGGCAAACATCTTCAGAATACTCAATTTCCCATCTTCAGAAAGTTTGCAATGGTCTTTACTTATCCTAATACTTTAGCAAAATGTATTATATTCAAAATTATCACTTCCAAGTTCATTATCTTCATTAAGAGAGAGAGAGAGAGAAAAAAAAAAAGATTTTGTGTGTGTGTAAGAGAGAGAGAGAGGAGAGTATACGTTATCAGAAAGAAAGTACCCATTCTAAAACTTATGATATAGCAGTGCAATGGGGGTGGGAATGGGGTTAAATAATAGTACAGGGGCAATCTCAAGTTTCAAAATGCTATCACTTGTGGCCTTGAACAACCTTTTCCAATATGATTATTTAAAAATTTAACAAAGGACAGTCAGTGGCGTTCTATTTCACCAAGCTAACCATTATGACAAGATGATCTTATTTTTCTTTACAATATTCATCTTTCAGTGGGTTAAACAAATTGTTGAATGTGTTTTTGTTTCATATTTTATCACCCAACTGTATTATTCATGAAAAGTGTGTAAACCAACAGTATTATTCATGAAAAGTGTGTAAACCAACTGTATTATTCATGAAAAGTGTGTAAAAATCAGATTTCTTTTCATGCCTTTTCACTTTTTAAAACTTTTTTTTTTTAAATTTAAATACTTAGTTGATATAGTTTAATTTACAAGAGGAAAGGCTAACAAGGAGCCTCACTAACATTCTACATGACAGTTAAAAAAGTAAAATCTTCAAATAAAAATTCTATGTTACTCAGAGAACTTTTCACCCCACCCCGTAAATAAATACTTTCAGAATAGAGAAAATATTGTAGGGTCGGTTAAGAAGATTTTTTGATTGTGTTTATTAAAGACAACAAGCATACGCAGATGACAAAAAATAAAGATTTATATATATATATATATATATATATATATATATATATATATATATATATATATAATGTAACCCGGATATAAGAGAGTTGTCGGGACCGGAAAAGAAGTCTCTTATATCCGGGTTTGGTCTATTATATATACATTAACACAGGCTCTAATTTGGGACCAGAGAAAATCTCTTATATCCGGTTACACTATATATATATATATATATATACATACACACACACGCACGAGAGAGAGAGAGAAATCAAGTCATCAAATGCAACAAGCAGATAGGAATGCATAGCTGGAGAAGGAAAATTACTTGCAACCTTATTTTGTTAATCATTAATTTCTAAACATGCAATTTTTTTTTCTCTCTCCACGTATTTCACAACAGTCAAAAAGCAATGCAAAATTAAAATGGATCATCCTTGAAATAAAACTTAATTTTCAAAATGGGAAAAATGAAAAGAAAAAGTGAGGAGGGGGGGAGGCTCCACTAATCAAAACAACAGATCAGTCATTCTGACCGAGCAGTAACATTGGTTTTGAATGAAATGAAGAAACTTGCTAGGAGATACCCCGGCAGAAAATCTAAAGACAATAGCCATGATTTTATTTTTGCTAATAGCAGTAGTTGTAATACTACTAAAAAGTAGTTGGCTTCGTAATAACAAAAGTTGGGGGTGCCTACAGAGTTGTGTGAAACAGGTAGCAAACTTCAGAGACAAGTAAGGTAAGTAGTAAAAGTACATTCGCTTGAAGGGAATTATCAATCATCAAGCAACAGTCGCACGCTCAATTGAGGAAGCAATGAGAAATGCAAACAAATAAGGTTAATAATTCAAGCCAAAAAGAAAGTTGGTAAACAAAATGAAAAAAAAAACAAAAACAAAACTGCTTTCATTTTAGTAAGTGTTATAAAAAAAAGTCACGAAGCAAAAAGTTAAAAAAGTATTATAGGATTAAAAAAAAAAAAAAAAAAAAAAAAAAGAAAAAGATACCTTTTTCTTCTTTGATGAGAAAATAGCCTATGATTATTTTTTTTTGTATATCAAATGTGAGCTGAAGATTTATTTTGACATTGCAAGTCCCCTACCACCATAAACATAAGGAATGTTTTCCCTTTTTGGATGTAGTAATTTAATTATGTAACAAGATAGTTGCACATATGATCACCTCCGGTTTGTTCAGCTAGTTTTTCTTTTGTCTGAGTATAACAAAAGAAATTCGATTATGCAATCAATAAAAATAAAATAATTTCTACAATTCACCTGGGGAAAAAAATCTGTTTAAATTGTTTTTATGGATGAAAAAATTGTGGATTATAGCGAAATTAAGAGAGAACTTGGAAGAAACAGATTGTGGTTACAACTGATTAAGGACGATTTTTTTTCTTTTCATAGAGATGGAAATGTTGCCTATCTTCAAACTGTTGATGTATATTATTCCTTGCCACAAATATCCAATGTCATATATTACATTATTGAACATTAAGAAAATGTTCTGCTGAATCCAATCTGATTTCCATCAAGTGCACAGTAAGTGGAATAGCAACAAGCCGTGTGCGTGTGTGCGCGCGCACGAGCGAGATATATAGAGAGAAACAAAAATATAATAAAAAATGAAATTTATTACATATCTGAAAGTAGAGAAAAATAAAAATAACTAGCATAGTCATTACGTAATTTTTACAAATTACCTACGAGTCAATATTTGCTTTATGCAATGTAAGAAACATGTAAGAAGCTAACTAAAACAAATTTACCAATGTTTTGTTCTCCTGTTGAGTTGAGAGAATGCTTAAAAACTTAAAAAAAAACAAAAAAAACTGTCATTCATAAAAATATTTCTGTATTTCTTAAATGTCATTATTAAATTCTTACACATTTGTTTGAATTTAATTTAACTAAAAATGAAAAACAGTTTTCAGTTTTAATCAGCAGTATTGTCATGATCTCAAGTGATATTTTTTAATTATAAAAAAGCAACTCTGCGCAGTTTTTTTGTTGTTTTTAAGTGAAAGATTATTTTTACAAAGTTTTTAAACAAAACAAGCTTCTTCCTTCGTGAAAATTTCATATCAAAATCCTGTGTTAGGCATCTTGACTCAATATAACTCCATAAGCCTGATCAAATAGTGAAAACGGAAAACCTCAGAATGGCCGGAGTAGGGAGAGAAACTAAACCTCAAAAGCACCCTCTCGTATATATTGTTTTTAATAAAATACAAAGAAAAAGCACTAAAGTTGTTTATTTAATAAAAAAAAAATAATAATAATATCGAACACATTACAACCACAATTATAAAATAAAACGCCTTCTTCAAAGTGATTTTTCGTTAGCATCAAAAACAGCAAAAAAGTGAAAAGCAATTTTCGGGGGCAGTAAATAAAGATACTCGACTTAAAAACAGTAAAGAGAGCCCGAGGCAAACACTGAAATTAAATATCTACATTTTTCGTATGAATTTTTATTTTAAGAGTAAAAAGAAAATAAATCGTGAATGGCGACGACGACTGATTTATCTGCCCTTTAAATCGTTTTGAAAATTTTCACGGCAAAGTAAAACTTTTTTATCGAATTTTTTTGTTGATCGTTGAGAAATCGATACACACGCACACAGTATTTTAGAAAAAAAGAAAAAAAAAAAGATTTGAGAATTAGTGATTAATTTCGACAAATTGAAAGACTAAAATAATTTTGAAATGAATTCTATAATTTTTTTTTAATTAAAAATAACATCCAACTTTTGTGAATATTTCGGACCTAAAAAAAAAAAATTAATTGATTCAAGAGATTTATTTCATCAATAGTTTTATTTTTATGAAATAAAACAAATTATCTAGAAATTTATTTTAAAATGAGGTTATGGAAAAATTTAAAGCTTGAAATGTGTTTTTATTCGCTAAGGAATAGCGTGAAGAATGATGAAAAAACCGCCAAGAAAAAAAAATGGTTAAAAATAAAATGGTTTACTTTGTAATATAAAACTAAAAAGAAAAAGATTCATTAAAGAAAAAAAGAATTAATTTTTTAATTTATTAAAGTTAAATGAAAAAAAAATAGCAGTTGATATTGAATCGGATAAGTGGTGATGATGGCGAAGACAAGTTGTTTAAGGATTATTTAAAAACTAATTTTTCACTATGAGCTTTAATTACAGATGATAAAGATGGGTGAATCAAATCTTCATCACTTGCCCTTGCAAAAGACAAGAGATACTGAACTATTTTTGTGGTGGGAGAAGTGCAGAAAGGAAGAAGAGTAAAGAAATGATGTGAGGAAATTAGATGATTGCAATCAAAAGATTTTAAAATAAAATGAATTTATATTTTATTTTTAGGCATTTTTTTAAAGATAGTAACAGCTAATTAACAGGTAAATGAGAACATTAAGTGTCACACATTATCAAACAAGACTTTATAATTAAAAAAAATATATAATTACAAAATATATCTAAGCGTTGTGAGACACTCAAAAAACAATATAAATCCTCAATATGTAATTTTTATAACATGAATGAAGAAAAAAAAAAAAGTTGTTGGCGATGCGAATAATTATTTGGTGGTTTATAAAAGAAAAATGACCTGGCTTTAATTTTATCTAAAAATATAAGATTTTAAAAGTAACAAAAAAATAACACAAGGATAGAGCTCAAATGGATTTCTATAACTTTGATAAAATAATCAAAGCAAAAAAGCAATTTTATTAAAAGCCTTAAAATTGTTCTTTATTGCATGAAAGATCTCGCTAAATACTAGGGGTAAATTGTTTAATGACGAATTTAAATCTACACAGTACTAACGAGTAAAAGTCATAAGTTAAAGCCTAATTTACATCTTTGCGCTCAATTGAAGTGAACAAACATTTTTGTTTATCAATAAAAAAGACAGAAGTCATACAAAAAAAATAAATAAAAAATCCATTTATATTGTTTTTACTTCTTTTTTTTTAAAGCAAGCCTGGAAATGACTAGGCAAACGGGGTGAACAAAATTGGGAGAAGGTTCCCTTTTAGTTTAGCCTTTTCTTTTTTTTATCTTTTTTAAAGTGAAAGGTTGTCATAGTCATGATTCGTTGCAGGATGATCTTTGAGAAACGATAACCCCAATTTATTATCTAGATGAAGAACCAGAAGCGTTGGGAGTGACTTAAACGGGGAAAAAAACGAAAAGATAGAGAAAAACTTAAAAATAGTTTGGTCTCTTAAGGGAAGGCTATATAGAGAGAAAAAATTAGAGATTGGTTTCATTTGTCTAGACGAAAAGTACTTTGTGCACAACGAACGAGCAGACGTTTTAAGAAAAAGGAAAGGAAAAACGAACAGCCACAGTTTGGGGCGGAGAGAGAAAGAAGAAAAGAGTAAGTTGGGTTGAAGGAAGAAGAAAAAAGCAGCAGCAGATTAAAAAAAAAGGCAGGAATAAAAAGCAAAGGATTTAAAGAGACAGACAGTGCTTGCTTTGACATACACTACTATGAATTAAGCTGACTGATGATTTATTACTACTACTACTTGCTTCCTTAGTAGACTAACACACACACAGGGCTGACTAATATTACTGCCATAACAGAAGAGACATCAATCATTTTTATAAATTTTTAAAATATTTTAGTACGACTTTAATGATTTAATTTAATATTTAAATAAATACAAAAGTGAAAAAATATTTGTTTTTATTTTTGGAATATCAGAAATAGCAAGTTCCCATCAAAAGGGGATATATATATATATATTTATTTATTTTATTAATCTAACTTTTTTATTTTGTTTAAATTGTATAGAAAAAAAAAATTATAATAATTTTATATCCATTACCTCCATTTTTTTCACGAGTTGAAACCCTCGACTTTTAAGTAAGAGTTGTGCGCGTTAAAAAAAAAAAAAAAAAAAGCCGAAAAGGATTTAGAAAAATTTATTAACATCACCTCCGTTTCGGACGGTGCTACTTAAGTGACAACAACATGAGACCAAAACAAAGATTGGAAAGGCGATGGTATCATTGTAGCAACGATTAAAGCAAACAATAAGCCAGCACAATCTACAGACATTAATGAATAAGACAACTACTGTAGACACTGTGGCAAAAGTGACGAGAACAAGCCGCCATCTTGTGAGTGGATGTGTGTGTATCTTTAAATGTCTATATGATGAGATACACGATCAACTAATTAAGGCTGTAGATCTAAAACCAAACACTTCCGCACTAGACTAACTACATCAAAAACACTTGTGGGTCACCTAGAACTCCGGCATTCAAACATTATAAGTCTACGATTGACAGGGAAGGTTTAAATGAGAGATTTCGTTCCAACCTCGACTGATACACTGTACGATGGCGGCCATTTTGGGGATAACAAGAATAATTTATAGATCTTACCTCGTCTGATTCGCCGACAAGCTCCCGGAATTGTTTCAATCCACAGCGAAAGCTTAGTACCAATCCAAAGTTTGGATCTGTTTGTGTCCTGGACTCTTCTTCTAGGTAGCGAACTGATATTCGCTCGTATCTACAGCCAGGACGACCGGGAAACCGTGGCCGCGCCATTACTATTAACCTGCTAACATCTGGGCCTGGCAAGATGGCTCGGCTAGCAGTACAATTTTTCTCAATTAGTGATCATTTGCTGTCCTGGAGACAGCGGTATACATGTTGTCAGTTTAGTTTACGATCACTGCATATAATTACAATTTTAGCATTGTTTCAAAACATTCTCCACTATTACCATCGACTTCTTCGCAAAATTGTTTTGATGAAATTTATACATCCTCGATCGGGGCCTTGTCTTGACCAATCAGCTTGCCGCTATTCCCCGCCAAAATTCGGTGACCTCACAACGCATTAAAGCAAGAAGAGAAACGATACAGGTCTGCTCACTAATGCGGGGGAGACAACAAATATGCACTTTTTCTTTTCTTTCGTAAAAATTGACATGAATAAAAACATACACCAAACATCCATGCAAAAAATTTAAAAAAACGTATGAATTTGCTCAAACGAGTATCAGAAACTTTGTGATGGAACAATAACATCCCATAATTTGTATTTACTTTTTTTTCTGTAACAAGCCAGTGTTATTCTTTTTTTATTTTAGTTTCGAGTATTCATTTATGACATTTTTGATCTGTAGCGATAACGTAAAATCACCAAATCTATAAATCGATCAACAATTGTTAATTTTGTGTAACAGTTCAAAAATCTCTTTCTTTACATAAGATTTTTTTAATCAATCAGATGTTCCTGAGTTTTTTAAGTTAACTCTTGAATTTTTAGCTACTAAAGAGTAAAGACAAACTATTTATAATGAAGAATCACTGCTATAATTTTTTTGTTAATTTAAAAAAAAATTATTTTATTTGATCTTGAAAATATTTTAAGCTGTTTCACTATTTAACGAGTTAAACTTCTCAAACACTTCACTTAACATAGTAACAGCTCTAGCTCCTCCCATCACGCAGTTTTATGCTAATTTTTCTTAAAACAGCGGATAGTGGGATAAAAACAATAACATTTCTGAACAACATATCGCTTTAAAATCGCTTTTCTTGCTTCCAGAATCTGTGATAATGTCTATACTTATGAAAAGGATTTATCATCGTAATTGACATGGATAAATGAATCTTCTTAAAACTGCGCGTTTTTCTATCGCCTCTAAATGGCTCTATCGTTTTGACACGTGACGATTATTTAAAAACAACTTTAGCATTAAAAAGATATTACCAGAGAGCAGAAACTGTTTCCTTCTTGGCATTTAAGAAGAATTCAATACTTTAAAGAATGTAGAAAACAAATGTTATTTTAATTCAGAGTGAATTTGATTACATTTTATTCTTTAGTCTCCGGTGCATCGGGCCCACCCAACTTTTAACTTTCTCTAAGTCTCATAAAATTTCAGAATGAACAAACTGTGAATTTTTCTAATGAATGAAATTTTGTACATTGCAACCTTAAACTGTTTGACAGTGTTTTAAAAATATAGTTTTCTAAATTACAGTGTAAAACTTCTCAGTTTCCACAGTCAATGAATGGGAGATTGTGCTACTCATTGAAAAATGATCTCAAAACAGAAAACACGTGTTATGGGGAGGTGGCTTAAGTCTTTAAATGAAAATAAACCATATTTTGAGGCAAAATATTACATTTTTCTTTTCTTTTTTGTATTCTAAGTAATTGATATTCTGTTGATAACTTACTACTGAGTATATATTTTAAGAAATATAAATGGAAAATTATTTGAGCTGTTTTAAGGTATTTCCCATTCACGTGTAGGAGGAGATATTTTTTCTTCATGATGACAAACAAAATACTTTGGAAATGGAATTTTGTTTTCTGCCAACAAGTTTGAGAGGAAAGTGAAAGTAAAACAAATATTATGCAAGAATTAACTCTCTAAATAAAATAAATTGTATAATTTATAAATATAAAATCTAAGGGTTTAAAAAATAAATTCTATATACGACACAAACACTGGATACTACTAGTACAGAAACACGGTTTCTCTCTCTCTCTCTCTCTCTCTCTCTCTCTCTCTCTCTCTCTCTCTCTCTCTCTCTCTCTCTCTCTCTCTCTCTCTCTCTCTCTCTCTCTCAAACTTTGATAATCAAAAGGCAAAGCATTCCAAATTGATTAATAATGTGTTGCAAAAACTGATTTTGAAAGTAAAACGTGTATCGCAGATGAAATGCGTTTGGAAAGTTCTGTGGGGATAAAAATTTACAAAGAAAGAACGTCTGGGAAAATACTTTGTTAATTCGAAGAATAAGTACAATACGAGAGGCACTGAAAAGCTCTCGGCATTGCCAAGATGAGATTTTTAAAAGTAAAACAGATTTTTAAATTTGAATGTATGGTTTTTGGATGGGAAGTCGATCAGGCCGATAATTTTTTTCCAGCAGTCTTGGACTAGAAAAACAAGAAATTTGTAATAAATCTTTCTTTTTGTTTTAATTGGAATCTAAAGATAAGTAAATTCTTTTTATTTTTTATTTTTTTCATTTGTAAAAAAAACAAATCACATGAAACTAGAGAACTAATAATGATTGTAATTCAATTGTAATGCATTATTACATAAATCAAATCTATACAAAGTGAAATATGTTTAAAGAAAAGATAAAGCGTGTATGTGCGTGTGCACAAAAACTTTTTTTAAGAGTTTAAATTAAAAACGCTACACGGACATGGTGCAACAAGGAATGATCGAGATGAAGAAAACTTAAATTTAAAAATTGTTTGAAATTTGGACCATCAGATACAACACCGGTTGAACAAATTTCTTGAAAATAAACATATTTCAGTGCAGTATTTCGTGGTGTACTGTAGTGTAGTGTAATGGATATCAGTTCAGCAGTATGAGAACTCGGAGAGCCGAGTTGGTTATATTCACTTACGCACAAACCCTTGGGAAAGGTATGAATCCATCTCTTCCCCACCCTTCTGGGTTGAATAGCAGGGCAGACTGGGTTAAAGTCTTTTTAGCCTTGGTTGGCAACCAGTTTACCGTAGAAAGAAATGGTAACCTACAGCGGGAAAAAATATCTTCTGCCTCGTCAGTCATGTATCACGTGTGGCACTTAAGCTGTCTGACCAATTTCAAATATCATCAGAACTAAAATAAAAAACAAAACAAAAAGGTGTCTAGCTAGGTCTCTCTCTAGTCTCTAATGATTTTCCAACGATCTCAGCTAAGAAATACTTATTGAAATTAATTAAGCATTTGGAATTAAATTACCAGACGCTCGACATAAGAACAGTGTGTGTTTGAATTGATTTGAAGTTAAATAAACAAATAATACAATGGTCAATACCTCCTAGAACTCTTTTTCTCGCCCTGGATGTTAGCAGGAGTAATGCTATTTGCTTCTCTAAACATTTATGAACTAAAAGAAACACTTTGCGCGTGTGATGTTGATTTATTACACACGTCTACTACACTAACTATATAGTTTTTTTACTTACTTTCTTCAAAACTACCTTAATTTCTGTATCACTAAGCAAGAAGAACTCTGTTTTAAAACTAGTAACAACAACAATAATATGTATTAATAATAATATTAATAGTCGTAATTGTTTCTAAGAATGAATGTAAATGTAAACAAACCCATGTGTACACCCATGTGTAGTTTTGTATTTTGGCATGTATGTGGGCGTGTCTGCTTATGCGCGTGTAAGTGAACACAGATAAATAAATTTGTGAATGAATGAACCAGACGAGAGTAGTCAACGGAAAAGTTGTATTTTGAAATTAGTTTTTCCAAGAAAATATTGAATTTCGATAATTTAAACTAGTTTGTGTTTGTTTAAAAATGGCTATTGTTTAATTTTAGAATCGAGTTGTTGCTGACTTTTACACATGTTAAGAAGAAACAAACTTAGATCACAAAACAAAAAAAAGTATGTTCGAGTGTTCGTGTTTTAAAAATACTTCCTGTATTTTCAAGTAACTAATTCATACGAGATTTTAATTATTATATCAGAATTTTTGAGATGATGAATTATTTTTACATGCCTTTCTTCAACTGTTTATGGTTGTTAATCACATTCACAACGTTATTGTTTTGCTTAAGTCGTACTTGGTCGATAAACTTCTCCAAATTTTGAATCTAACCCTTTTTTATTCGATCCACCAAGGTACGTTACCATGCTACTTTCAATGCTTAAGTTATAAAATATAAATTAACCTTTTTTTTTTAACCTTTTTGTCACTTGTCTATTTATTCAAAAAGAAACCAGAGTATATGTCTTTTTTGCAGTACCTAACCTAGAGATTGAACTTGTGACTGACAAGAAACCAGAAATTTTTTTAAAGTTTAATCCATAAATCTAGAGGTATTATAGTTAATACCATAAGGTTAAGTGTCTCTTGAACAATCCAGTAGTGTGATTTTGTAGCCTCAGTCTTAAAGTTAATGGATTTTTTTAGTGTCTTTCTTTCTTAATCAAAAGTTTGCAGATGCTATTTACCTTTATTCTAGATCTACTATGTATGGTGATTCTTTCAGTCATCTTAACTTCCATTGTTAATCTATTTCTATTATCTTGACTTGATTCCATATGAACTGATGATCACCCATTTCCCCATCATACACAATCAGCCATGTTTGATTTCAATGTCTCTTCTCAGGCTATAACATTCCTCCACTCTTACCTTTAGGGAGTGACTGATCTTACACTTGTATTCTTTACCACAAATACACTGGATTGAATGTGCACACTTTTTGGTCATGTTCTCTTCTCAGGTGGTTTTGGTTTAAGAGAGATATTTCTGAAAATTTAAAATGTTTTTCAGTATTATCCTGATGTTGCAGAAAAAGCAGAGTCATATCCCGGTTAAAGAGAGGATCTATCATAGCCATTGGATGAAACATGTTGCAAAGTGAACTCTTTAGACAGAATTGTTCCTAAACACTAAATAAAATCAAAAATTGATAGAAACAGAATTCAACATTATCTGGACAAGCCATACATGCAAGAATACAAGGAAGTCAATGCATGCCTAATCCCAAAACTGCAGTGGTTGAAAGATCATGGTATGAGATACAACAATGTTTATCATCAGCCTTTGAAAGCAGTTGTTACCATCAACTAATGCCAGTTAAGTACATTTGAGGAGGCAGTGCTGAATAAATGTCTTAAATTCATAGGAAGCAAATTCACCATTAATCAAATTCTCCATCAAGCAAATAGTACACTAAATGAGGAAACAGCTTTGAAGATCCTTAAAGATCAAATCAAAGAGTTGAGATGGAAAGTAAGAGAGAAAACAAAGCTTTCAAAATCAAACATGACAGCAGTATACAAAAACAGTGTTCCAAAATACATGCAAAGTGATACCAAAATCATTATAATGTTATTAAAAGGCAATGTAATGTAATGAATAAGTTTGAATAATAAAAAAAAACTGGTTAGCTTAATTAGCAAAAGCAGCTACACATAAGAATATTCAACCTTGAAAACTGAGAGAAAGCTCTCAGATCCTGAACAGGAACAAAAATGACTCCATGGTAAATGAATACATTTTAGTAAGCTCTCACATATGTATGGTCTTCTTAAAATTCAGAAAGTGTATTCCATTGAAGTGCATAGTCAGTTGTTGAGGTTCAGCCTGCCACTAACAGAGCAGATTGTAAATATCCTATATAAAGACCTTTACCCACTTTGTGAGAACCATCAGATATGCTCCCATTTATACCAATTAGATAGTGAGCATGTATATTGCAAGCCTATTAGTAAATAGGCTTGCAACAAATGAGGCTCGGTTGATGGTTCAAGACAAAAGTTAAAATTAGAATCTCTCTCAAGCATATCAGTATCCTGATAGATGGATATATTGACATTCTGTGTACAAACAACATACTTCCAATTGAGTTTCAATATATACTGGCAGCAAGAACACTTATTTGATCATCATCATCTCTAGTAATAGCAATACACATGCATGAAATACTTTGATGGAATTGCTATAGAAATGTTGCTACTAAAGCCAACCATGCACCTTAGATATACGGAGGATATTTTTATACTCTGGTTTCACAGGAAGATGTGCAAGCATTTCTGGACAATGTAAACTCAATAAGACTTTAATTCTTACCATCCATACAGCATCAAGAAAGAGGCTTATCATTACCTACACAGGGCCAAATTCATTAGTGACCCAGGCATATACTAGCTGTAGATGATTAGCATTAGAAACACCCTTCAAGGTAACCAGTACCCATCATGCATTACAATATCTTATACTGCATTTCATGGGGTTTCATATTCATTGACCAACAAGGGTAAAATTATTAAAACCACAGAATCAGTTACTATCCCTCACCTGGAGCAGAGAATATTGCCATTGGATCATGAAACAATGACACACTATCACCTGGTTAAACAAACAACACTTTCAGCACTTTTGAGCAAATGGTTACATTCATATGTGAAAGAGATCACCTGAGGCTGAAGCTGTCAGCAAGGTGTTATGCCACATGGTGGTGACAGTTACATGAAAGTGAAACTACAGGCACTCCTCCAGAAGATAATAAAGGAAAGCAAGAAGAAAAGACTAACTATCAATTGTAAGAAGATAGAATGTATGGTTAGAAGCATAAAGAATGACTCAAGATGTGAATTAAAAATTGGAGACACTAAAATCCAGCAAGTACAAAAATTTCAGTATCTAGAAAGTGTTTTAGTAGAGGACAGAAAATGTGAAAAGATGCCTTCCAAAAGTTAAGCAAAGTATTAAGAAACAGGAAAATTTCATTAGAAACAACAAAAAAAGAGTACTGGACTTTTATGTAGTATCAGTCTTTCTATATGGCAGTGCATGCTGGACAATCTCCTCACAGATGAAGAAGAGATTTCAAGCAACAGAAATGTGGTTTTACAGAAGGATGCTGAGAATATCATGGACTGAACATGTGAGCAACGACAAAGTTTTAGAGAAAATAGAAACAAAAAGTATGCTTATAATTAGAATCAGAAAGAAACAATTGAAATTTCTTGGGCATATAATGAAGAAAGAGGGCTTGGAAATTTTAACACTCACAGGACATGTTGAAGGCAAGAGGAAAGCAGAAAATAACTGACTTAAGGAGTTTGTAAATGGTTGGCAGAACAGGAATTAGGAGAGATAGAAAAATGACAAACACTACTAAGAGTTACAAACGACTGGAAGTTGTGGAGAGCCATGATTGCCCACGTCCTGAAGGGTCATGGCACATAGATGAAGAAAATCCATCAGTTATTCTGGATTGATAAGATGGATTATGAGGAACTGGAGATTTTCTTTAATACTGATAGATTTTAAGTATTTCATAGTTATATGACAAGAACTTCTGTCTATCTGTCCTTTCAAGTCACTATACCCGATCACACAAACTAATGAAACTTAGCCTTACAAAATGCGGCTCATACACATGATGTTCTTTTGCCTTGTTATAAACTTACAGATTGAACAAATGAGTGAATTTTCATTTATCTTCCCATATACTTTTAATGGGGAATTGTAATTGTTATTTTGATCTAAACAAAGTTTCAACATATTTACATATTCAACTTCTAGGATCAATTTTGGACCTGAAACAATAAATTATAACTTAATAAAAGTTATAACCTTTTTGTAATAAACAGAATACTGCCAAGTTTTACAAGGATATTTTTTTAATCTGACTGACCACAAATCCTTCCAACTCCTCAATTACATAACATGAAACTTTAGCAGTTGATCCCCCACCATCTCATATCCTAAATAGAATTAAGTTGTTTTTAATGAAGGTGCCAAATATAAGAGGGGGCTTGAATTAATGCTTTGATTATATAAAATCTTTGATTAAACATCAAAGGAAGCTCATCTTTAATGTCTCATGGATTTCTGCTCAATATGACATTGGAATGAGTAAGTTAAAAACTACATTATTAAGTCTGTATGCTCATTCTAGGTTTTAGAGGATAAAAATATGATATCCTATCAAATACCGTATTTTCCAGCTTACAAGACACTTTTTTCCTGAAAAATATGTGCATCTTTGAAGATGGATGTAAGGCAACACCCAGGTTCAAGTAAGCTTGGACTGTCACCTAATTGGCTTAACTGATAGGGACATGGATTTGTATGTTGAGTCATTACATTATAATGTTAGCTATCTAATTCAGATGTAACCTCAGTACTTAGCTGTTACAAGTATTTCCAACACATTCCTGGAGCTGAGCCACAAGCTTAAACATGCCCTGTTTGCTAGCAGCGGTGGGAGCCTTTCTGCTCTTGACTAGTATGTCATTGCCATACAAACAAAATCGGACGACTGATTAATGTAAACAATACGTGGTGCCAGTATATGAGGGACACATGGTGAATGTGTTGTTGTATGACAATGACTTTTTTTCTTAGAAATTTCTTTCCAATATTAGGGTGTGTCTTCCAAGCTGTAGCATCTTGTAAGCTGGAAAATATGGTAATTTCCAGATTCAGCTTAAAAATTACTTCAATAAATAATATATGTGATTTATTATTTAAATCATTCTCTTAAAAAAAATAGTTGCCTTCGGAATGTACAGTATGAATTGTTTCTTCAACATTTTCAAATATTTTGCTAAGAAATATACTGAATATTCATTTTCTTAAAGAGGTATTTGACCAGCCCTCAAATGGATGTGCTACTCAAAACAAACTATATTTAATCATAAAAAATTATTGCCAAATCCCTGAGAAAGCATTTTGTGATCTTGGTAGTAGATTTGTGGAGTTTCATACAAAAATTTAATGCAGGCTTGTTGATCAGCCATTGCAATGGTCACAGAGTAATGTCAACAAAATATTATAAAACCTCAGATTATGATTGAACACAAGTAGACAGCATGACATTTACGTGCAGACTAACTCAATAGGTTGGGTAACGGTAAGCATTAACTGCATGTAAGTTTACTTTGAATGATAAAATCATAGCACATATGATCTGGAAACTTTCTTATACCGCCTTATATACAATTAAATATTAAATTTTACAATGAAGAATCTGCAATATTATTAGTCTTGATCTGGCGGCTCAGCTCCAGTCACTTTTCCACCACTGTAAAGTTGCCTCTCTATGTCTTTTTTATAAATACTTTCTCAAGCTCTTTGCTATGGTACCTAAACTTTATGCATTAGACTGGCATCAAGATCTCATCAATTTACAGTTGAGCTGAGTGGATGTAGCCGTAAGTTCTATTTTAGTTTCTTCTCTCACACTTCTTGCTTGTGGAACAACCATCCTGGCTCCATGCTTTTCAGCTAACTTTAATCTGCAAAAATGTAAATGCAATATTAATCACTATCTACTGTCCACCTGATTACTCTCTTCTCTTTCTGTAACCTCTTGTGTTTTGGTGGCATTACTACCTTTGCTTGGGGTGATTCCAATTTAAAAAAAAAACAAGTACAAAATGGTGTAAAAAAATTAAAGGCAGAAGTAGTAGAATGATTACATAAGAGAGAGCTGTCTAAAAATAAGGTTTCCATGACTGAAATGGTTAAAATGTCATCCATGTAAGTCAATTGAGATAAGAGATGTGAGTTCAAGTTTCATTGGAAACCACTTCTTTATTCTGATTTTACACTGTTAACTTTAATGGTCAAAGAGTAAACTACAATATTGTGATAACCAAATGTAATTAAAATTTTAAGAAAATTAGTCAAAATTGGACATCCCAAAATTTCAAACTGAATAAAATGTGCTCACTTCTTACAGATTAAAGGTGTTGGTTACAATCTCACTGGAGTGTCGGCTAAAATCTCTCTTTCCCAAATTTATAGAGAAATCCAACAAATGCATGTTGGGATTT
Source organism: Acanthosepion esculentum (assembly GCA_964036315.1). Lineage (NCBI taxonomy): Eukaryota > Metazoa > Mollusca > Cephalopoda > Sepiida > Sepiidae > Acanthosepion > Acanthosepion esculentum. The sequence continues at coordinate 1,109,226 of OZ038485.1, read as the reverse complement.
CTTTCTAGCCAACAAAAATGGACACTTCTTGGTCTTACCCACACATATTTCCTTTCTCCGACTGCATTGTTGGACTTTTTTATGATTAGTAAGTTATTGCTAGATTTTTTGACAAACTTTTGCTACCTTTTGAAACTGGTTTTATGACAGGTTTTGCTTTTATTTATTTTGATGTGTTGATTTGCATTTGTTAATTTTCATATGATTTTTATTTCAGTTTAATTTTATTTTATTTTATTGGCTTATGCTGTTTTTTCTCTTCTGGTGTAACTAAATGTGAACTTTTGAAACTTAAAAATAAGTTTTATATCATTTCATTTTTGCAAGTGTAACTCTTTTCCATCAGCTTTTTCATTAATTTTTCTTTTGCATACATATTTTGTTCATTTGGCCAAACTTGTTTGGTTGGATTTGTTTTTATTTTATTTTGTTCACTATTTGTATTTTAAATCATTGCAATATTATTGTATCCTTTTACTTGTTGAAAATTACATTTCTGGATTTTTTAATTTAAGAAGAATATTATATTATGTCCGGTGTGGGGAAAAAGTAGATTAAAGAGTAGATTAAAATGACTGACTTTTGTTCATCAATTACAAAGTGGAACCAACAATCCCAAAAAATAAAAACAGAAGACAAGAAAAACAAAAATGGCTGATCAAAATATGGATCACCAAAAAGACAATGAATTGCAAAATAAACCAAAAATTATGGGTGTCCAAAAAGAGAATAGAGCAACAAAAACAAATGGCACATCTGAGACTGAAGAAAAATCTGACAAGACAAATGGTGAATTGGCTGGGGAAAGGGCCAAATAGTATGCTCATCTTATTAAAGATGGTGGGCTTTTGGTTGACCTTGATGTATTAAAGAATGTCAAAAAAAAGAACCATGTCTACCTTTGTGGTTGACAAGCACACATGAAAGATGTCATTCCAGAAGAGACACAGTGATGAAATTACTGACTTTCTTGTAGTCAAACACCAACAGATAATTAAGGGAGTCAGTTATTTCATGTGGGACATACTGTTGCCTGTACCTGAAGATAGTCAGGAGATGACATCAAAACCCGATAACTAAGGATCTGATCCTTAGAATGGAAAACCAAGGGTGGCAGAGGACCAATTAACACTATATGGGGCTCCTTCTTATGTATTTGGAGAGCACTTAGGCTATTACTTGATGCAGTGTGACCATCTGGTAAATGTCTCCTCATATCATACATGCAGGTAGTGGGTTTTCGAGTTGATGTTAGAGAAGCCTTCAGCAACATTTCGAACAGATTGTACATAGGTGGGCAGAAATACCCTATTGTCATGATGAAGAGGGAACTGATTTGTTGGAAGTGTGGGGAGACTAGTCACCTCTCCTCTTCTTGATAAGAGAAGAAGGCCCCTGGAGTACCACTCTTGACCAACCAAAATCCCTCGAGAGTTGACACACCTAGTTCTGTGACACCAGTAATGGGTATGTCAGGCAGTTGGGATTGGTGGTGAAAAGATTAGTTGGGTCCCTTCTGGGAGAGAGTTATGGTGAATGGCTGGTCATGGGTATGGTGAGAAGCTAGGTTCAATCTGCGGGATCTCAGTCCCCTGAAGTTCCCAAAAAGAAAGACACAAACAGCCCCAGACTCAGTATCAGTACAGAAGGTGTCACCCTGGTCACCTATGTGGAAAAGATATGGGAATAAAGAAAGGAATATGATCTGGCATTTGAAAAAGAATAAAAAATCAAGATGATACTAGTGAAATTAAAATTCAAACCAAAGAAAGTTACATCCAGGCCCTCATCATCTGATCCCTTTCCCAATGCTTAAAAAATGGATATTTAGTTATTATGCATCTATGTACAGTTAATTATATGAAAAGTATGTTTATTCATTAGTTGGAAATACAACAAATTAAAATTTTGTATGAACTTGCCAGAAAGAGGGTGTAAATACTAAGAAATAAAATAAAATAGTTACTAGGAAAAAACAGAATCTCAAAAAGGAGGATGTTGTGAAGTAAATAATACATCCTCAGTAACACAAATGAAGTAGGCAAGATGCCTTAAATAAAGAACTCAAAGTGATTCAAGGGAAGTCCATTAGATTCAGTCGAGAAAATTTCTAGTGACACCCCAGTAAGTAGCCTAAGCATAACATAATATTATAAGTGCTAGGAGCAAGTTATAACATATATCTAATTTGGACCATAAGCTTGTCTGGGTACTCATGTAAACTTAAATAAGGCTAGGCTTAACATGGTTGGTTACTGGAAATTCAACACATTGTTGTTTGATGAGAAAATTTTTCAGGTCCAGTTTTTACTAACCTTATACTGGAAATTGACTGTGGTTGGGAATAAGTAGTGGGGGGTGACCTTAGTCTGCTAAGTCATTAAGTCATTTGCTGCTGATTTTAGTTGATGGTTCAACCAAGATAGATTAGCAGCACAAACAGCAATTGAAACAAGAGAAGGCAATAAATTTGGGAGATAGTGGGGAAATAGCTGTAGCTAGAGTGGAACTAACCATCTTGCTTATCAAGAAGAACTTTGTAGTTAGGGTGAGGTTAAAAGTAGTGTCTATCGAGGTAACAAATATGGTCGCTTAATTGAAAGCAGAAGTAATTCAGGGTGTTTCAGACTGACACATTGATCATGTCATACTGCCATACGAGTGTACCATGACCACAAACAATGAATTTGTGAGGCTTTCCAAACTTATTTTCAGGATCTTTTTACCAGGGAAGCCACTGCTCATTTTGATGTTTATTTAACTGACTTTCTTTGCCTCAAGATAATGAAAGCAGCTGGGTGCATGAGACCTATGAGGCAGAGATGCGATATGTATTGAAACTTGTTGGCAGGTACAAGACTCTGGGCATCAATGGTCTTCCCTACAAGGTTTGTACCTTTACTGGCACTGATTTTCAACCAACCAAGAATATTCTTAAATGTTTCACGACAGATATGATCAAGCTGCTGGACAAGAAATAAAAATAATAGGGATGGGGTTAGCAATTTTCAGCCCTTGACTATGTCATAGATTTTTGGCCAGGGTTTTAACCAACTCAGGCTATCGTTCTATCGAGTGGCTTCAGTGTATATTTTTGTTTCTGCGTCTGAATGTAGTACTATGGATAAGTGCCACATGAAAACATGCATACAGAAAATCAGGATCCTTGTTTGTCATGTCACTACCACAGGGAAACTCGTCCTTGATGTAGGCACCAAGCCTGTGACCATGGCGTTTTAGGTTGTCTTATTTTGTTATAATGGATGAGTAGCCCGGGATTTTGAGCTCTTGCAATGGGATTGAGGCATTGATACCTGTTTCAGACAGGAACAGGAGGTCAGGCTGAGATTGAAGACGGAGTTTAATTTCTGGAAAGGTGGAATGCAGACCCCTTACATTTTGGTGTAAGAGATGATATACCTGAAATCTATTTTTTTTTTTTTTAGTTTGGGTTTGTTAGTTTTGTTCATTTTCAATTTGATTGCTTTCACCTTTGTTTAGGTTGGTTTAGTGGATGACTAGTAGGCAGTGAAAACAGACACCTGTTGGAAATAACACACATAAATAACCGGGGCTGACTTGCCTGGAGATACTGCTGTAACAGTACCCATCATCATGGCATTGAGAAGCCCCACCAGAGACTACTGCATGGTTCAGAATCCATTCACAAACTGGCAGTACGATAGACCCAATATTATACACCTGATGATAGTATAGCCTCCTTCAAAGTTACTCAAAGTTTCAGATCCCTGACTAGCAGGCAGATAATGCCAAAACCCAAAAATCATTTACCTTCAACACCCTTAATGAGGGAGAAAATTACCCATGAAAGATTCAGATATGATACTCCAAGTGTATGTGTCTTATCCGTCTAGAGGTCAAGGCAACAGAACTCCTCCTTTGGTCAAAAATATCATACCAGTCAGAGACCTAGGGTACCAAGGCAAGCTTACTCATATACATGAGGACTAAAAGACACATTGTGAGAGAGTGGGTGACAAAGACTACTTGGGGAGTGTATGTGCATCCAAACAAAAGTGGCTGAAGGTGATATCAAAATAGCCATGAAAGAAACATTCATTGAACCATCTAACATGCACCAAAAGCATTTATTAGCTGAAGCAATTCAGATTTATATTATATTAAAAATAATTTCCTCTTCTGACTGTCCAGCATAAATGCATATTTGGTTTATGAGTTATTGGTTGTTCCCGTTGTTAGATTGACATGACAGGGTTTTTGGTTGGCTGTTTTTTTTTGTTTGTTTGCTTCAGCCACATTCTGTGATGATTTTTCTCACAATCAGTTACTGAACACATCAATGAACAGTAACAATAGGATATCGATACAGTCCATTAGTCTGGGCACTGATGCAAATTTCTGGTAAAATTCACTCTATAATCAAGATATGGTTGTTACCAATGAGCATCATCTAAGTCACTGAATGCATCAATAAGTATCAACAGCCTCGGCATTGATGGTTGAACTTAGTAACTTCTACTCTAGGGACCAGAGTTAAATGAGTAATGCAAATTAACTACAACCTTTAACAGTTACAATAACTGAGCAGTTTAAGGAAAAGCTGAGCCTGGGGGTCATAATCTCCCAATTAGATATCAGTTAAGTTTCAATATCAATGAAGAAAAGCAGAAAAATGATACAAAATGAGAATGCTGTTCACTTATTCAAGAAGCAATACAGAAAATAATTCATATTCAATATAATGTACAGTGCTGTTTGATAAAAGTGACTCACCTGATTTTTTTTTACTAAATGTTCTCTTCTCTGATGAAACGAAAGTTGAGCTAAATTCAAAGGATAAGCGATCTAAAATCTGAAGAAGCTTTGAAAGCTCTTTGAATTTAGCAGTAAGTACTGTCAAGCATCTGTTCAGTATAATGTTCTGGGGATGCTTTTCTTTTCATGGAACTGGTTTCTTAAAACCTATTGAAAAGTACAAGAGAATTTTAGAGTCTTGTCTGCTCCCTTCTGCTGAAAGGGTGCAAATTGACCCCACCAAGCTCATTTTTATGCAGGATAATGCTCCCTGTCACATATCAAAATTGATGAAGGAATACTTTGATGAGAAGCAGGTGAGTGTTATGACATGGCTGCCCCAATCTCCTGACCTCAACTCCATAGAAAACTTATGAAGCATTATAAAGTACAGGCTCTCGAGAAAGCAGTTGAGCAACAAAGAGGATTTGATTTTGAATTTCATATCTGAATGGAATTCAATGCTTGGAGATGAGATTTGCCAGAACCTAATCAAGTCAATGCCAAAAAGGGTTGTAAAGGTTATTCAAAATAAAGGAGGACCCTTAGATTATTAAATATTTCAAACTATATTACCTATTATAAATAAATCATACCTCTATTATTCTTTATTTAAAGCTGTTCGGTTATGTTTCTATTGATTACTAGTTGCAGGAAATAAGTGAGTCACTTTTTTTGCACAGAGTTTTTCCCTAAATCTCATTTATATCCAAAATTATAATTATCAACAGAATACCTTAGGGTGAGTAAACTTTTTTACTAGGTGGTAAGGAAGGGGTCATTATATTAGTAAGATAAAAAATTAGTTTGACCCCAAAAACAATAGGTGAGAAAAAATTTTTAAAACTCAGGTGAGTCACTTTTATCGAACAACACTGTATATTTAGCATAAATCATTTTTTAGGCAAAATGGAATCCAAAGATTAATAGATTCTTCTTAGGTTGAAATTCATGAATGATGGGAAGGGTGAGGATTACTTCACTAGTGACAAAAAATATATAAAACAATAATATTTTATTTGAATGGAGAATCTCTCTCTGCCACATCTTTTTTGGGACATGGGTGATCATGACTCTCCATGTTTTCCTATCTTTTATTGGTTTTGTAGCGATAATTACTCTTTTACATTCTCTTTTTATCTTTGTAATATTTTTCTTCCATCCATTTACTCAAACTTATCAACGGCTTTCCTTTCATACTCTTGCCACTACTGTACCTTCTGATTGTTAAACTCTCCAAGCCTTTTTGCTAAAAGTGTAAAGAGACATAGCAAAAAGTGTAAAGTGACATAACAAAAAGTGTAAAGGGACATAACAAAAAGTGTAAAGTGACATAACAAAAAGTGTAAAGGGACATAATAAAAGTGTAAAGGGACATAATAAACGTGTAAAGGGACATAATAAAAGTGTAAAGTGACATAATAAAAGTGTAAAGTGACATAACAAAAAGTGTTAAGTGACATAACAAAATGTGTAAAGTGACATAACAAAAAGTGTAAAGTGACATAACAAAAAGTGTAAAGGGACATAATAAAAGTGTAAAGTGACATAATAAAAGTGTAAAGGGACATAATAAAAGTGTAAAGTGACATAATAAAAGTGTAAAGTGACATAATAAAAGTGTAAAGGGACATAATAAAAGTGTAAAGGGACATAATAAAAGTGTAAAGGGACATAACAAAAAGTGTAAAGTGACATAATAAAAGTGTAAAGTGACATAACAAAAAGTGTAAAGTGTCATAGCAAAAAGTGTAAAGGGACATAATAAAAGTGTAAAGGGACATAATAAACGTGTAAAGGGACATAATAAAAGTGTAAAGTGACATAATAAAAGTGTAAAGTGACATAACAAAAAGTGTAAAGTGACATAACAAAAAGTGTAAAGTGACATAACAAAAAGTGTAAAGGGACATAATAAAAGTGTAAAGAGACATAGCAAAAAGTGTAAAGGGACATAACAAAAAGTGTAAAGTGACATAATAAAAGTGTAAAGTGACATAACAAAAAGTGTAAAGTGTCATAACAAAAAGTGTAAAGGGACATAATAAAAGTGTAAAGGGACATAATAAAAGTGTAAAGGGACATAATAAAAGTGTAAAGGGACATAATAAAAGTGTAAAGTGACATAACAAAAAGTGTAAAGGGACATAACAAAAAGTATAAAGGGACATAATAAAAGTGTAAAGTGACATAATAAAAGTGTAAAGTGACATAATAAAAGTGTAAAGTGACATAACAAAAAGTGTTAAGTGACATAACAAAAAGTGTAAAGTGACATAACAAAAAGTGTTAAGTGACGTAACAAAAAGTGTAAAGTGACATAACAAAAAGTGTAAAGTGACATAGCAAAAAGTGTAAAGGGACATAACAAAAAGTGTAAAGTGACATAATAAAAGTGTAAAGTGACACAACAAAAAGTGTAAAGTGTCATAACAAAAAGTGTAAAGGGACATAATAAAAGTGTAAAGGGACATAATAAAAGTGTAAAGTGACATAATAAAAGTGTAAAGTGACATAACAAAAAGTGTTAAGTGACATAATAAAAAGTGTAAAGTGACATAACAAAAAGTGTAAAGTGACATAACAAAAAGTGTAAAGGGACATAATAAAAGTGTAAAGAGACATAGCAAAAAGTGTAAAGTGACATAATAAAAGTGTAAAGTGACATAACAAAAAGTGTTAAGTGACATAACAAAAAGTGTAAAGGGACATAATAAAAGTGTAAAGTGACATAACAAAAAGTGTAAAGGGACATAATAACAAATAGTAAATATTTTGGAATGGATATTTAGAGTTTTAGATTCACTAACTTTTAGCTAATAGGAAATTAAATTTTCAACTTCAATTTCAGGCTACAAAATATCTTAATTTTTCTAGGAAATTAGAGTTGACTTGTACTCAAGAGCATGTAATGAATTCATGACCCAAAATCTCAAATTCTGAATGCTGATTTTCAGGGCTAGAGCTGGCAAAACATTAGTACAACACAATTGTCTTACTCCTATTTGTCTTTTCACTAATGGATATAAATACACAGAATAAGAACAAAAAAAGCTGATATCAATGTATCAGATCCCCATTATCACTAAAAGGGAACAGTTTATAGAATATGTCAAACAAGTATTTTCTAAGAAATCTCTATTTTACAATCTTTGTTATTAAATAAAAATACATTATTGTCATTATTCACATCATCATGATCAACATGGATAATCTTTTTGTCTTGTGAAAAAATAAGCAGATTCTATTTGTTATTAATAATTTTCAAATTAAAAAGTACTATGAAAAATAAAAAAAAAACATTTTGTGGGAAAATTGTACAGTGAAATTTCTCTCCTCTATATATTAATAATAATAGAGAAATTATAGTCTTATAGCAAATGGTTACAAATTGTAACTGTTACTGGGAAAGATAAATCCATATGATAGTAAAGAGAAACATATTTTTATTTTTGCATTCTTTTTCTGAATGCAGTAAATATGCATATCAAATTTTAGAGTTCTCCAATAAAGGGTTCGGCTATGTACAATGAACAGAGAAATCCTTTCTAATCATATATATAGGTGACATTGACAAATTATTACCATTTTAGAGTTCTCCATTAAAGGATTTGGCTATATACAGTATATATGATCCTTTCTAACCACATATATTTTGACAACATGACTGGTGTCAAAGGTCGACTGGCAATCTAATTTATATTTCTAAAGAAAGAAAAATATTTTTCATGTTAAAACAATGCAGATACCATAAATGTTTTGGTTTGTGTCACTTGTAGAGGATAGTGTGAAAGGTGAAATCGTAAGCTTGGGTGGGATTGGTGGTTAGGTACAGTCTTAGGTCTTAAGTCTGCTAAACTTAAGTGTTGTTTTCATTAGATAAAGGATTTGTTCAGATAGTGACAAAAACATTTGTACAGGTCAGGTTTATTTTGATCAGGGATATAACACATTTTTAGAGAGAGGTGACAATAACACTTGTGATAATCAGGTCAAATGAGGGTGAGATTCTGGAAAGTGGATATGAATGATTCAATACCACAATTTTGATTGGCTACTGTTCCGACAAGCTTTTTTTCCTGGTGCTTAGACTACATGTATTTAAGTGTTCAGACTACATGTGTTTAAGTGCTCAGGCTACATGTGTTTAAGCGTACTTAGCACCACCCTCCTCCAGCGTGATTTTCCATTTCAAATTTTCCTTGATTCCATTTCCACTTTTGGTAAATTCTATTTTTTTCCATTTTTATTTTTGGGAAATTTAATTTTTTCCATTTTAATAGTATTTTATGAGAAAATTGCTATACGATCTGCTATAATTATTATTAAAACTGAAAGCAAAAACATAATTCAAAGTTTTATTGCATATAAAGAAATAGCAAATACAGTGTAACCCGGATATAAGAGAGTTGTCGGGACCGGAGAAGTATCTTATATCCGGGTTTCTCTTATATCAGGGTTTGGTCTATTATATATACATTAACACAGGCTCTAATTTGGGACCAGATAAAATCGCTCTTATATCCGGGTTTATTTTATATCCGGGTCTCTTATATCCGGGTTACACTGTATCTACAAATATTTTTTTAAATGTTAAAATCAAAGTCCAAAAATAAATTATATATAAAAATAAAAAAAATGTAAATGACTAGACAATAAAACAATGGACTGTTACAGTGCATAATTATCTTTGGGGTAGGACTTTTAATCAGAGCTTCCTTCTTTAAGAACATGTTCAAAATGCATTCAAATATTATTGAAATATCACAAAGTAAAAATTACATAAATGTGATTTACACTGAATGGATCTGTCATTGATAATTATTGATTTTTAGGGTCACTGATATTGAAATGAATAAAGGTTTTTAGATATGAAGAATTTAACTATAAATATTCAATTATTTAAGAGACATTTTCATGGCTAAAATAATAAAATATTTTTAGATAAAAATATACCCTAAACAAATGTAAGTTAAATAGTCACAGTAAGAAGCTTCAAATTAATAAAATTAGAAAAAGGATCTTAACATCAAGATAGCAAAACAATATGCAACATTGTCTAATTATTGAATTAATTAATAAACATTTATTTCTAAAATAAACTAATTTATTTGTATTTATTTATGTTGTATATTTAAAGATTAGTCATAAAATCCAAAGAAGAATCTGCAATGTTATTGGTCCTGACCTGGCATCTCAGTTTCATTCCCTTTTTCACCACTGTAACATAGCTTTCCTGTGTCTTTTCTATAAATACTTTCAGGATAATTATTCTGATGAACTTTCCTACTATGATACCTAGACTTTATGAACTTAAGCACAGTATTAAATTGGCAGCAAGGTCCCATTTTAAAATTGAAATGGCTATATGTAACCATAAGTTCTATGCTAAGAGTCTTTCTATCCCACTTCTCGCTTGTCAAACTTTAATCTTCAAAAATTTAAATGCAATGTCAATTGTTATCTTCTGTCTTTTTATTCTTTTATTGTTTTCTCTCCTTAATTGTAGTTTTTCTCATATTCTCTAACACTCGGTAACCTCTTGTGTCCTAGTGGTGTTATTGCCTTGCTTGGGTGAAATGATTAAAAAACCTGTACTAACATAAAATAGTGGATCAATTTATTACATCAATATTATAATGACCTGATTTCTGTTTGTAGGTGTACTATATTAATTCAGCAAAATCATCACATCATAGCAAGATTTTTGTTAGGGTAACAATGGTTACAATGCTCTGACTTGAAAGAAAATCAATTTCAAGTTCAATTTACAACTTCATAATAATAGTGTAATGTCTTTGCACTCAGGCCAATTATAATGAGCTGATTTTTATAGTGTCTTTAAAACTATTTGTAAATGTTATGTTTACAAGAATCATTTGCTTTCATATACCTGAATCCAGCATGAAAATTCATTATCTCGGATAGATATAAAATGAACAGACTGAGATAGATAGATAGATAATGAACAGACTGAAACAGACTGTCTATATTTTTGAGATGAGGTTTTGTAATTATTTACACAATTTGCAATGTTCAGACTGTTGTCCTTATCTTTGTTGCCATATTCAGCCATTGTACATTCCAGCCTTCTTTAGATGATTAGAATTTTTAACCAAACCCTTTATTTCTTCCATCGGGGTAGATTATTCTAGTTCCACATGCCATGCTTCAGTATCAGTTATTTCCCTTTAACACAACTCTCCAAGATTTTGTATTGAACTCACAATTCTGGATTACTTCAACCAATGCTTTTATCTACTGGGCCATGTGTATAAGTTCCAAAAATTCATACACTGATGTCTTCAAGGACACATGGCCCAGTGGATAAAAACGTTAAAGTAATTCTGTGACCTGACTCAAACAGTTGTGAGTTCAGTACCTGGCTACAGCAGAGGGGAACAAAAACTTTGTGAGTTGAGTTAAAGGAAAATAACTGATATGGAAGAGGCATGGCATGAGGAACTAGAACCTACCCTGGTGGATGAAATAAAGGGTTTGGTTTGAAATTCCAATCACCTGAAAAAACATTGTGAATATGGCAATAAAGATGAGGACAACAGTCTGAACATTGTGAATAGACAGACAAATATTGAAGAAACTGAGATAGATATAAAATGAACAGACAATCTACCTATCTTGTTCATTATTTATGTATCTCAGTTTGTTCATATCTATGTATCTATCCAGCTTATTCATTATTATCTATCTATTTACAATGTTCGGACCACATTAGATTTCTAGTACGTTCTGGCTAGACAGATGGCAGAATAAATACAGGGAACATAAGCTCAACAGTTCAGACAACAGTTCTAAGTGCAGACAAGTCACTGTTGACAGATGCATTCATCACTGATGGGATCAAGAGGTTGTAAGCATCCAGCAGACATATTTTGCTATATCTGTGGCAAATTTATCAAGACAAGAGCAAATAAGTACTCAATGGCAACATCTTTAAAATGTGTGAGACCGACAAGGCATATGTTGGTGTGCTTGTCGGGGATCAAGACAAACCCTGGGCACCTCATTTCACATGTGAACTCTTCAAAGGAACTCTAGAAGATGGAAAGATTTGCTTGTTTGAATAGTGGAATTTCTCTGTGTAAAAGTTTTGGAGTTTTAATCCAGTGTTACTAAAAATATGTATTAAATATATTTCAACTGTCGTGCTTTAGTATCCACAGTATAATGGATGCTTTTTATACTGAATCACTGGCAAGAGACATAAAAATACAAAATATTAGGGATGTTCAGTATTCAAGATTCCATATTTTCGTGGCATTTGCTACATTGATTGGGATTCAAAGTCAGAATTTTACATTTCTAACACACTATTTTTAGAAATTTCAAAAAACAAAAATGTAATTTTTAGAATTTTTTAATAACACTGCGTAAAATATTTGTATTTTTATACTCATATTTTTATTTTGATCTTTTGCAGGATGGAACAGAGGGGGAGAGAAATAGAGCGGCCATGAAATTCATAATCTCATGTATTTGGAGGGAACCAACTGACCACTCAAGCAATTGTTTCTTGTGCATGGTGGATCCTTCCAAACATCGAACTGGCCAGAATGCACCTGCTATCATATATCCAGACGTTCTCTCATCCATCACCCCAGTGTCACACTGCCCTGAGCTCTCAGTACCCACTCCTCCAAAGAGAGAGCAGTCGTTTTCAGAAGAGAACAGTAATTCAGAAGAGGCTGAAGTCATTGATCGAGATTACAGAGGTGCAGCTGAAGAGAGAAACCCATACTACCCTGACCAGAAAAACCTCAGCAATCTGATCAGAGATCTTCATCTCACAAAGTTCAATGTCAAGTTTTTGATGTCAAGGCCCAAGCAGTAGAATTTGTTAGATGAAAGTGTGCAAGTCGCAGGTCAGAAAAAGTGTCACCAGGGATTTTCAAGCTGATTTGTGAAAGTAATTTACAGTATAAACATAAATTGCAAAAAACTACTCATTTTTAAATTTTTTGTGGCCTCTTTTGCATAATCCTAGAATAAATAAATGCTACTTCTGAATCATGTCATTTTGTTCCGACTTTGCATGAATGAGAATGCCATTTATCATACTTTCTAAATGAAAGCAAATAAGAAATAACAGTTGTTACCCAAGGACAAAAAACATGTTACATAGTGCTATCACAGTTTGTTCATTATCTATCTCAGTTTATCTATCTCACTGTGTTCATAATCTATATATTTATTATCTGTCTATATTTCTGAGATGAGGTATTATGTACACTATTTACATTATTCGAACTATTGTTCTCATCTTTGTCGCCATATTTATTACAACATTTCGGCTGTTGTACGCTCCAGTCTTCTTCGGGTGGTTAGAATGTCGAACTGAACTCTTTATTTCGCTCACTGGGGTAGACTGTTCTAGTTCCACGTGGCATGTTTTAATGGATGTTAGTTGTCAGTTATCTCCTGTTAATTCTCCTAAGTTCTCCCCTACCTTAACCGAGTATTGAACTCACACTCCCGAGTAAGACTCCCCCATAGAGGAGAACATGACTAAAGACTGTGTGTACGCTATCCCATGCAGCTGCGGAAAGAAATATGAAGGGGAGACAGGCCGCCCCCTTAAGGTAAGGCTTCAAGAACACCAGAAAGCTGTAACACGAGGGGAAGTGGAAAAATCAGGCGTGGCTGACCACATATGGAGAGAAAAGGGAGAGCACCGCCCTCTGTGGGATCGGGTTGAGATCATAGACAAAGAACACCATTGGAAAATTCATAAACTTAAGGAATCAGGACATATGCTAGGCCACAAAAATCTCCTGAGACGACCAAGCATAGAAATGAATAGAATATGAGAACCAGTAATAAGGAGTACCAGAGAAAAGCGATAATAACAACAAGTTGCAATATGAGCTCTGTTAAAAACATGATATGATAACAGCAAAAATTGCAATATGAGCACTGGTAAAAATGGTTGCTGAAGACATTAGGTTTATAATACCCAGAAAGTCATGCACAGATGTCCTCAAGGACACATGGCACAGTGGATAAAGGCATTGGTTAGATCCAGTGACAGGACTCAAAGAGTGTGAGTTCAATACCTGGTTAAGGCAGTGGAGAACTTAGAGGGGAATTAACACTGACATCCATGGTACTAGAACAGTCTACCTCAGTGAGCAAAATAAAGGGTTCAGTTCGACATTCCAACCATCTGAAGAAGTGTTGTAATAAATATAACGACAAAGATTAGGACAATAGTCTGAATAATGTAAATAGTGTCTATATATTTATCTATGTCAATTTGTTCATAATCTATCTAAAGGTTTGCTTAGTGTTTGAGGTAGTTGCTGATTTTTCATTGACACTTCAAGCTGGGATTTGTCTATTTTCAAGGCAAGGCAGGTAGGTTTTCTCTCCTAAAAACTGGATCAACTTTGATTTTGTGCCAGATGAATTTACCATATTTTTGTTTAAAACTCGTCAGCAATCAAAATATCTCAATTTTATCCTAGTAAAAGATTTTTTAGAATGGTCACTGTAAAGTTCTGAAATATTTAATCAATTATTTGTTAAAATTCTAATTTGTGTTTACCCAGCAAGTATACACAACTATAAATTTCCTTCATATTCTCTACCAAACAGTAACTCCTCATGTGTTAGTGGCTTTATTGCCTTGCTTGGGGTGAAATGATTAAAAAAAAAAATAAAATTATTGACTTTTACATACCGTTTAATATTCCAGTTACATAGTTTTGTTTTATTTTAAATCGTTCTTTAGTAAGTAGAAACAAAAGAAGACCTAATCCAAGGCAGGTGTGGCCATTGAAATTTAACAAAAATAGGTAGTTTATTAATGCTTTCAAATTCATTAGATTTATTTTTCAATTTCATGTAACAATATTAAATATTGAATTTTTAGTAAAATTATAGTCTGCATTTGTTTGGAAAAAAAAAATCTAGAATAAATTTTGTCATGCAAGCAAACTCGGGTTTTTATCTATTTTTAAAAACAACAATTACAGAAAATCAAATCTAATAATAATAATGAACAAAACTTCTTTACAAGAATCAATAAAATCAATAATTATTTTTCTTCAAAAGAAACCCCTTTTCTCTATTCTAGAGGAAGGAGAAAAAAAAATTTTTTTTTACTATTCCTATAAAAAAATCCAATGATCTCTTCTACAAGAGAAGATATCTTGTTTTAATCCATTATAATCAGAAGAAGACTGGATTGCATTTAACGGTAATAAAGTGTTCTGTAAGATCAATACAGTTGATTTATTTAAGCACTTTCTTCATTGACATGCATTACAAAACTGTTGAAAGGCTTTTTACATTGGAGGTTGATTGGCTAGTTAGTACTAACACTGTGGTCCAAACATTGTGTGTGTGTGTGTGTGTGTGTATACCATTGGCCATGCTTGGATGAATATAAATATACGGTACCCTTGCCTGTCACTCTTGCCCTACTACTGTCATAATTACATTCTTCCTACTTCCCTTAAAGCAGTTAGTCGTTTGCAGACATTTTCAACTCTCTGCACAGTATGCTACAAGTCTGATATTGATGTATTGTCGGATTGATTCCACTGGAAGAAAACCTGCCCAACCCACAGATTGTTGTTGTTGTTGGTGGTGGTGGTGGTTGTGTTGGTAGTAGCAGTTGTAATAGTAGTTCAGTGTTCATCTAAGAACAAATACAGAAAGAATCATGTTTTGTTGTTAACAATTGTAGAAAAATACCTTAGAGATTATTTTTTTTTACTGTGTAGACATAAATTCATTAGTCATTAAATTATTAGAAATATATTTTAACTTTAGACAAAATTAAGAAATTGAAGATGTTGGATTTTGATGCTATTTAAAAATATTTTAATGGGTGGATTTACTGGATTTGTAATGAGTTTCTTTGCTATATAGATTCTGTTGCTGCTGTTATTGATATTAACTCTGTCTACTGAAAATGGAATCAGCAAACAGGTTTTGAATTTCAGTTGAAACTGCTTATGTATGTTTGGCACTTTTTCATGCATGAGGGAAAGGCATGAAGCCACTTCTCCCTGCACTGTTCCACTACCAGCTTTCTTGACAAAAAATAAGTTGAGTGAACATGAGTAAACCCCTCTACTATAATTATCCTACCTGCCCAGGTAGTAGCAACAGCAGCAAAGATAACCACATAGACAACCTTGACAAGGCTCTTATCAGTCAGACTTAAGAGGGACATTATGAAACAATAGCAGTACTAATGAACTTCAATTTTGAGTTATTTTTTTTTCGCACATCTGATCTATCTAGCATTAATATAAATAAAATTTGTCACTTAGCGGATTGATGTTATAGTCAACAACTTGACTCTGGAATTTCATGGACAAACATTTTTGTAATCGTTCTGTCCACTCGTCAGGAGGTACCAGCATTACCTATCTATTTTAGTCTGTTCAGATCTATCTATCTGTCTGTCAGCCAAAACATAGTGATAACAACAATAAAGATAATGACAATAGTTTGTGTGTAAATAATGTCGTCTTTAGTCTTTTTCTACACATCTATCTATTTATCTGTTGTAGTCTGTTCAAATACATTTATTTTCTGTCTAGTTATCTTAGTCTATTCAAATCTCTTTATCTATCTTAGTCTATTCAAATCTCTTTATCTGCATCTGTCTATTTATCTATCTTAGTCTATTCAAATCTCTTTATCTGCATCTGTCTATTTATCTATCTTAGTCTATTCAAATCTCTTTATCTGCATCTGTCTATTTATCTATCTTAGTCTATTCAAATCTCTTTATCTGCATCTGTCTCTTTATCTATCTTAGTCTATTCAAATCTCTTTATCTGCATCTGTCTATTTATCTATCTTAGTCTATTCAAATCTCTTTATCTGCATCTGTCTATTTATCTATCTTAGTCTATTCAAATCTCTTTATCTATCTTAGTCTATTCAAATCTCTTTATCTGCATCTGTCTATTTATCTATCTTAGTCTATACAAATCTCTTTATCTGCATCTGTCTATTTATCTATCTTAGTC
The DNA here is from genome assembly GCA_964036315.1 of Acanthosepion esculentum. Classification (NCBI taxonomy): domain Eukaryota; kingdom Metazoa; phylum Mollusca; class Cephalopoda; order Sepiida; family Sepiidae; genus Acanthosepion; species Acanthosepion esculentum. Next base: position 1,092,439 of record OZ038485.1, on the reverse strand, counting down.
TATTCAAATCTCTTTATCTGCATCTGTCTATTTATCTATCTTAGTCTATTCAAATCTCTTTATCTGCATCTGTCTATTTATCTATCTTAGTCTATTCAAATCTCTTTATCTGCATCTGTCTATTTATCTATCTTAGTCTATTCAAATCTCTTTATCTGCATCTGTCTATTTATCTATCTTAGTCTATTCAAATCTCTTTATCTGCATCTGTCTATTTATCTATCTTAGTCTATTCAAATCTCTTTATCTGCATCTGTCTATTTATCTATCTTAGTCTATTCAAATCTCTTTATCTGCACCTATTTATCTATCTTAGTCTATTCAAATCTCTTTATCTGCATCTGTCTATTTATCTATCTTAGTCTATTCAAATCTCTTTATCTGCATCTGTCTATTTATCTATCTTAGTCTATTCAAATCTCTTTATCTGCATCTGTCTATTTATCTATCTTAGTCTATTCAAATCTCTTTATCTGCATCTGTCTATTTATCTATCTTAGTCTATTCAAATCTCTTTATCTGCATCTGTCTATTTATCTATCTTAGTCTATTCAAATCTCTTTATCTGCACCTATTTATCTATCTTAGTCTATTCAAATCTCTTTATCTGCATCTGTCTATTTATCTATCTTAGTCTATTCAAATCTCTTTATCTGCATCTGTCTATTTATCTATCTTAGTCTATTCAAATCTCTTTATCTGCATCTGTCTATTTATCTATCTTAGTCTATTCAAATCTCTTTATCTGCACCTATTTATCTATCTTAGTCTATTCAAATCTCTCTATCTGCATCTGTCTATTTATCTATCTTAGTCTATTCAAATCTCTTTATCTGCATCTGTCTATTTATCTATCTTAGTCTATTCAAATCTCTTTATCTGCATCTGTCTATTTATCTATCTTAGTCTATACAAATCTCTTTATCTGCATCTGTCTATTTATCTATCTTAGTCTATTCAAATCTCTTTATCTGCATCTGTCTATTTATCTATCTTAGTCTATTCAAATCTCTTTATCTGCATCTGTCTATTTATCTATCTTAGTCTATTCAAATCTCTTTATCTGCATCTGTCTATTTATCTATCTTAGTCTATTCAAATCTCTTTATCTGCACCTATTTATCTATCTTAGTCTATTCAAATCTCTTTATCTGCATCTGTCTATTTATCTATCTTAGTCTATTCAAATCTCTTTATCTGCATCTGTCTATTTATCTATCTTAGTCTATTCAAATCTCTTTATCTGCATCTGTCTATTTATCTATCTTAGTCTATTCAAATCTCTTTATCTGCACCTATTTATCTATCTTAGTCTATTCAAATCTCTTTATCTGCATCTGTCTATTTATCTATCTTAGTCTATTCAAATCTCTTTATCTGCATCTGTCTATTTATCTATCTTAGTCTATTCAAATCTCTTTATCTGCATCTGTCTATTTATCTATCTTAGTCTATTCAAATCTCTTTATCTGCATCTGTCTATTTATCTATCTTAGTCTATTCAAATCTCTTTATCTGCACCTATTTATCTATCTTAGTCTATTCAAATCTCTTTATCTGCATCTGTCTATTTATCTATCTTAGTCTATTCAAATCTTTTTATCTGCATCTGTCTATTTATCTATCTTAGTCTATTCAAATCTCTTTATCTGCATCTGTCTATTTATCTATCTTAGTCTTTTCAAATCTCTTTATCTGCATCTGTCTATTTATCTATCTTAGTCTATTCAAATCTCTTTATCTGCATCTGTCTATTTATCTATCTTAGTCTATTCAAATCTCTTTATCTATCTTAGTCTATTCAAATCTCTTTATCTGCATCTGTCTATTTATCTATCTTAGTCTATTCAAATCTCTTTATCTGCATCTGTCTATTTATCTATCTTAGTCTATTCAAATCTCTTTATCTATCTTAGTCTATTCAAATCTCTTTATCTATCTTAGTCTATTCAAATCTCTTTATCTGCATCTGTCTATTTATCTATCTTAGTCTATTCAAATCTCTTTATCTATCTTAGTCTATTCAAATCTCTTTATCTGCATCTGTCTATTTATCTATCTTAGTCTATTCAAATCTCTTTATCTGCATCTGTCTATTTATCTATCTTAGTCTATTCAAATCTCTTTATCTATCTTAGTCTATTCAAATCTCTTTATCTGCATCTGTCTATTTGTCTATCTTAGTCTATTCAAATCTCTTTATCTGCATCTGTCTATTTATCTATCTTAGTCTATTCAAATCTCTTTATCTGCATCTGTCTATTTATCTATCTTAGTCTATTCAAATCTCTTTATCTCCATCTGTCTATTTATCTATCTTAGTCTATACAAATCTCTTTATCTGCATCTGTCTATTTATCTATCTTAGTCTATTCAAATCTCTTTATCTATCTTAGTCTTTTCAAATCTCTTTATCTGCATCTGTCTATTTATCTATCTTAGTCTATTCAAATCTCTTTATCTGCATCTGTCTATTTATCTATCTTAGTCTATTCAAATCTCTTTATCTGCATCTGTCTATTTATCTATCTTAGTCTATTCAAATCTCTTTATCTGCATCTGTCTATTTATCTATCTTAGTCGATTCAAATCTCTTTATCTGCATCTGTCTATTTATCTATCTTAGTCTATTCAAATCTCTTTATCTATCTTAGTCTATTCAAATCTCTTTATCTATCTTAGTCTATTCAAATCTCTTTATCTGCATCTGTCTATTTATCTATCTTAGTCTATTCAAATCTCTTTATCTATCTTAGTCTATTCAAATCTCTTTATCTGCATCTGTCTATTTATCTATCTTAGTCTATTCAAATCTCTTTATCTGCATCTGTCTATTTATCTATCTTAGTCTATTCAAATCTCTTTATCTGCATCTGTCTATTTATCTATCTTAGTCTATACAAATCTCTTTATCTGCATCTGTCTATTTATCTATCTTAGTCTATTCAAATCTCTTTATCTATCTTAGTCTTTTCAAATCTCTTTATCTGCATCTGTCTATTTATCTATCTTAGTCTATTCAAATCTCTTTATCTGCATCTGTCTATTTATCTATCTTAGTCTATTCAAATCTCTTTATCTGCATCTGTCTATTTATCTATCTTAGTCTATTCAAATCTCTTTATCTGCATCTGTCTATTTATCTATCTTAGTCTATTCAAATCTCTTTATCTGCATCTGTCTATTTATCTATCTTAGTCTATTCAAATCTCTTTATCTATCTTAGTCTATTCAAATCTCTTTATCTATCTTAGTCTATTCAAATCTCTTTATCTGCATCTGTCTATTTATCTATCTTAGTCTATTCAAATCTCTTTATCTATCTTAGTCTATTCAAATCTCTTTATCTGCATCTGTCTATTTATCTATCTTAGTCTATTCAAATCTCTTTATCTGCATCTGTCTATTTATCTATCTTAGTCTATTCAAATCTCTTTATCTGCATCTGTCTATTTATCTATCTTAGTCTATTCAAATCTCTTTATCTGCATCTGTCTATTTATCTATCTTAGTCTATACAAATCTCTTTATCTGCATCTGTCTATTTATCTATCTTAGTCTATTCAAATCTCTTTATCTTAGTCTTTTCAAATCTCTTTATCTGCATCTGTCTATTTATCTATCTTAGTCTATTCAAATCTCTTTATCTGCACCTATTTATCTATCTTAGTCTATTCAAATCTCTTTATCTGCATCTGTCTATTTATCTATCTTAGTCTATTCAAATCTCTTTATCTGCATCTGTCTATTTATCTATCTTAGTCTATTCAAATCTCTTTATCTGCATCTGTCTATTTATCTATCTTAGTCTATTCAAATCTCTTTATCTGCATCTGTCTATTTATCTATCTTAGTCTTTTCAAATCTCTTTATCTGCATCTGTCTATTTATCTATCTTAGTCTATTCAAATCTCTTTATCTGCATCTGTCTATTTATCTATCTTAATCTATTCAAATCTCTTTATCTATCTTAGTCTATTCAAATCTCTTTATCTGCATCTGTCTATTTATCTATCTTAGTCTATTCAAATCTCTTTATCTGCATCTGTCTATTTATCTATCTTAGTCTATTCAAATCTCTTTATCTATCTTAGTCTATTCAAATCTCTTTATCTATCTTAGTCTATTCAAATCTCTTTATCTGCATCTGTCTATTTATCTATCTTAGTCTATTCAAATGTCTTTATCTATCTTAGTCTATTCAAATCTCTTTATCTGCATCTGTCTATTTGTCTATCTTAGTCTATTCAAATCTCTTTATCTGCATCTGTCTATTTATCTATCTTAGTCTTCAAATCTCTTTATCTGCACCTATTTATCTATCTTAGTCTATTCAAATCTCTTTATCTGCATCTGTCTATTTATCTATCTTAGTCTATTCAAATCTCTTTATCTGCATCTGTCTATTTATCTATCTTAGTCTATTCAAATCTCTTTATCTGCATCTGTCTATTTATCTATCTTAGTCTATACAAATCTCTTTATCTGCATCTGTCTATTTATCTATCTTAGTCTATTCAAATCTCTTTATCTATCTTAGTCTTTTCAAATCTCTTTATCTGCATCTGTCTATTTATCTATCTTAGTCTATTCAAATCTCTTTATCTGCATCTGTCTATTTATCTATCTTAGTCTATTCAAATCTCTTTATCTGCATCTGTCTATTTATCTATCTTAGTCTATTCAAATCTCTTTATCTGCATCTGTCTATTTATCTATCTTAGTCGATTCAAATCTCTTTATCTGCATCTGTCTATTTATCTATCTTAGTCTATTCAAATCTCTTTATCTATCTTAGTCTATTCAAATCTCTTTATCTATCTTAGTCTATTCAAATCTCTTTATCTGCATCTGTCTATTTATCTATCTTAGTCTATTCAAATCTCTTTATCTATCTTAGTCTATTCAAATCTCTTTATCTGCATCTGTCTATTTATCTATCTTAGTCTATTCAAATCTCTTTATCTGCATCTGTCTATTTATCTATCTTAGTCTATTCAAATCTCTTTATCTGCATCTGTCTATTTATCTATCTTAGTCTATACAAATCTCTTTATCTGCATCTGTCTATTTATCTATCTTAGTCTATTCAAATCTCTTTATCTATCTTAGTCTTTTCAAATCTCTTTATCTGCATCTGTCTATTTATCTATCTTAGTCTATTCAAATCTCTTTATCTGCATCTGTCTATTTATCTATCTTAGTCTATTCAAATCTCTTTATCTATCTTAGTCTATTCAAATCTCTTTATCTGTCATCATAAAAGTAATGCTGGTTTTAAAATAAAAAGTGTCTTTTTAAAAATAAAATTTTTTTTTAAATAACAGATTTATATTACTAACTTTTACATCTATTCCTGACAACTGATCATAGGCTTCTGGTATCATTCTTCCAATTTGGGACAGAAGGATATATTCAGAATATATGGCAACCCTACTCTGTTGTATGCACCAATGAATAATGGTAAAGTCTTTTTCCAAGGGAACATAAAGTTGGGCTGACATAAGACAGCTGTATTGCACCGTTATCCTTTATTGAGTACAAGTATAAACAAGTATGGTGGCTTATTAGTTCAGGTTGGTGAGTGACTTGTTTGCTTTTAGAAGATACCCAGGCCACTCACTCATAATCCATTTCTTACTGATTTTCAGTGCATTTTTATTGTAAATCTATTTACATTTTCCAATAGCGACGTACTTATAATAATTGTTTGCTGCAATTTCTGACCACTGTGAATTCTTTTTTTATTCCTCATTTTCAACATGAAATTTGAAAATTTGAGTAAACTTAGCAAAATTCAATGGTTAAATCATCAAATTGTTTCTCATTATCAGCAATATTTAGATTTTCTTTTTAATGCAGAAAGCTAAACAGGGGTGGGATAGATGGAATATGGTTTACTCAGTGAACAACAATAAGAAAAAAAACAATAAGCTTTATTTATTGCTTATTTAAATCTGGTTTAAATTCTTTCTATACATAAATACAACCGTGAATATCATATTTTCATTAACCACCACAATTTGCCATGTCACTTTATATGCAATCATTATTAGAGTGAACCAATGTTTTTTTATAGTTGTTTAACAAATCCTACCAATGATATTATGGGTTCTATAAATGTCTAGTTTAAAATGATTTCTATTCACTTGCATTATTTACGTTATTTGGACTGTTATTCTCATCTTCATTGTCATATTCACAATGTTTCGTCCGTTGTACGCTTTGGCCTGAAGAAGGCCAAAACGTTGTGAATATAGCAATGAAGATGAAGATACCAGTCCAAATAATGTAAATAATGCAAGTAATCATAATACCTCATCTCAGAGATACAGACAGATATTCTATTCACTTAACAAGGGAAATTATTTATTTCTCTCTATAAATTTATCTCTCACTGTTCACTTAAGAAATAAAAAAAAATTTTTTATATCTTTCTTTGATATAAATGATTAACCACTGTTTCTAAAGGAGTGAATTGGATTGTTATTTTTTATGATATATCAACCTTTTCCTGCTTATTTAATGCTGAATTCTGTCATTTTGATAAATAGAAAGGTAGAGAGAGGTTTGGTGCGAAAGATTAAAAAATGTAGACAAAGGTTTGGTTTTGGAGTTAAAAATGTAGACAATTCTAGTTCCTAATAATCATTGTAAAACTCGACTTGTAAGTTTCAATGGAGATATTTTTAACCAGAAACCTCTAAACAAAGTTTTCTTACTCTCCCTTGGCGAAAGAGAAAGTCATTTACCAAGAAAAAGAAAATGTGTGTTCTGTATGATATGCCAAAGACAAAATAATCAAAATAAAAACAAGTCAGTGGCAGCTGTTGCCATAAATGCATCTCGGATATGCTAATATTGTTTGTCCTCTCCCATCTGTCAATCAATGAAAAATATTTTTCCATTGATAAAAGTGGTTGATGTTCTTGAATTAGGAGAGCCATTTTTATTTTGCTACCTCATCCATTGTGTTGGCTTGTACATTAGATTGTTGACATTGGACCTGCAATTCATGTTTTCAATATTTCTTTCTGTCCCTGAATCTTTGAGTTTGGACTTGCCATTTGTTTATTTCATTTTTGAATATCATCTGCAAAATGAAATAACTTTAAAAAATTATTTAAATTTTAAAAAAATATTTAAGTTATATCATTTTTGACAAATTAGGTATTGGTCAAACTTATGATACAAGGTAAGTATAATATTTAAATGAAAGTAATTTTCCTTCTCAGAGAAACTGTTAAAGGGTATGGCAGACTTTGGCTCTGACTGCTTGCACATCTTGCAATCCATCTAAGTAATGAATATTCTGCTAGTATATCTACATAAAATAGAAAGGGATGACAGAGAGATAGAAAAATGTAGACAGACTTCTTCTTCTTCTTCTATGTGTTGTGTCACTTTAGGACATGGTTGATCATGGCTCTCTAAAATTTCTTATCTTTTGCAGCCATTAGCAGTTTTTTCTCCCTTTGCTAAGATTCCCACCCTCAGTTCTGCCATCCAATCATACAAGCTCATCAAGTAGATGGCTTTCTTGCCCTCAATATACCCTAAGAGGATTAAATTTTTCAAGCCAGCCTTCACCCCCACCCTTCCTCATTATGTATGCAAGGAATCTTCCTGATTCTGAGCATAAGTGTTCTTTTTGTCAATTTTCTTCCTCATTAAGACTTCCTCATTGCTTATTCAGTCTATGGAATTCTCAGTATCCTTCTGTAGAACCACATTTCTGTTGCCTCTGGTTTTATCTTCATCCGTGAGGAGATTGTCATATAAGAGGATGGATATCACATAGCAATTCAGCCCTCCTTTTCTTTGTTTTTAATGAAATTTTTCTGTTTCTTAGCACTTTGCTTAGCTTTTGGAAGGCATATTTCTCTCATCCAATGTGCATTTGAATTATGGTGTCACATTTTCAATCCTCTTTCCAGATATTTAAACTTCTGCATCTACTCAATGCTGACATCTCCAATTTGTAACTCACATCTTGGACTTTTTCTTTTATTGATGACTATAATTTCTGTCTTTTTGCAGTTGGTGGTTAGTCCTTTTTTCTTGCTTTCTTTTACTACACTGTCTAGGAGAGATCCTTTAGTATTCTTTCTGTGTCAGCCATCAACATAGTGTCATCAGTGAATCTTATATCGTTAAGATGATGCACACCAATAATAAATCCTGGTAGGGTCTCTGAATTTATTCAACTTCTACATCAAGGTATCCTGCCTCACTGTAGAGGTTGAATAACTCTGGGGAGAAGATACATCCTTGTCTTATGCCCTTCCCTATTTTTGTGTAGATACCCAATTCATTTTCTATCCATATGAAGCTGGTTTGCTCCCATTATAAATTCTGGATTATTCTAACATCCTTTCCAAATAGACCTAGCTTTCCTAGGAGTTCAAATAGATTCTTGTGTTATATCTTGTCAAATGCTTTTATATAATCTATAAGATATAACTGCACATGTATTGGTTCTTCTGATATTCTAATCATGAATATTACATTTCTTGTTCCAGTGTCTTTGACAAACCCATACTGTTCTTGTTCTATTTGCAGTATAATTCTGCTTCATACTCTATTCATCAGGATTCGTATCATTAGTATGGTTATGTGGCTCATAGAAACTTGTATCCTTTTTACAAAAAGATTCTTTTATTAAAATGTTTTCTAACTAAAGGGACTTTGACTTATTTTGTAAGCTCCAATTGGTCAGTTTTATGAAATGCAGAAATTATTGGAAAGTTTTTTTAGAGTTGGATTTGAACACTATTACACTAGTCCTTGGTGCTTTATAATTTCTGTCTTTTTGCAGTTGGTGGTTAGTCCTTTTTTCTTGCTTTCTTTTACTACACTGTCTAGGAGAGATCCTTTAGTATTCTTTCTGTGTCAGCCATCAACATAGTGTCATCAGTGAATCTTATATCGTTAAGATGATGCACACCAATAATAAATCCTGGTAGGGTCTCTGAATTTATTCAACTTCTACATCAAGGTATCCTGCCTCACTGTAGAGGTTGAATAACTCTGGGGAGAAGATACATCCTTGTCTTATGCCCTTCCCTATTTTTGTGTAGATACCCAATTCATTTTCTATCCATATGAAGCTGGTTTGCTCCCATTATAAATTCTGGATTATTCTAACATCCTTTCCAAATAGACCTAGCTTTCCTAGGAGTTCAAATAGATTCTTGTGTTATATCTTGTCAAATGCTTTTATATAATCTATAAGATATAACTGCACATGTATTGGTTCTTCTGATATTCTAATCATGAATATTACATTTCTTGTTCCAGTGTCTTTGACAAACCCATACTGTTCTTGTTCTATTTGCAGTATAATTCTGCTTCATACTCTATTCATCAGGATTCGTATCATTAGTATGGTTATGTGGCTCATAGAAACTTGTATCCTTTTTACAAAAAGATTCTTTTATTAAAATGTTTTCTAACTAAAGGGACTTTGACTTATTTTGTAAGCTCCAATTGGTCAGTTTTATGAAATGCAGAAATTATTGGAAAGTTTTTTTAGAGTTGGATTTGAACACTATTACACTAGTCCTTGGTGCTTTGCCGAGCTAAAGTGCTTATCAATAAAATAAAATAATATCCAACCTACTCCAAACCAAAATATACAGCCATGATGGCAGTTGATGACAACCGAAAGTGCTTGGCAAAACACCAAGGACAAAGGTCTTTTTTCAACAGCTATAAAAATATAAAAAAAACTTGCGAGAAAGCAAGAAAAAACAGAAAAAAAGGTTATTAAACAGAAAAGTTCTGTAGTCTTTAACAACACATACTTCAATAATGACATGCTGCCTATATATATATATATATATATATATATATATATATATATAAAAATAAACAAGTATACCTTACTGTATGATGCTACTCTATCAAATTTAGGCAATCATCTGGGATAGACATGATTATGCCTGATGATTGCCTGGCACATAAAACATTGAATTGCAGCTTGGTAAGGAATAATGACATTTTTTAAAGATATATCTTAGCTCTGTTCTTTTAAATTGACCACTATATTTTTTTTTTACTCTCAACGCTCAGTGTACCCACCTCTCTCTCTAAAATATATATATTTTAATCATTTCATCCCAAGCAGGGCAATAAAGCCGCTAAAATGCAAGGAGATGTTGAGTATTAGAGAATATGAAAAAAAAATACTATTAAGGAGAGAGGACAATGTGTGTGTGTGTGTGTGTGTATGTATATATATATATATATATATATATAAAGATATATATATATATATGATGGATTATGTAAAAATTCTAATGAAAACATTTTCAATGAAGCCCCAAAAGATTATAAAACAGCTCTAAAAGATAGTGGACTTTAGGCAACACTCACATACACATCACACAGTACAAAAAAAACAACATGGTTTAACTCAAACACTTCTTCCATCAAACAATCTTTGTAAGATATTCAACAGAATCACAGTACTACAGTTGCATTGGGAACATGACACAAATAATAAAAAACAACAGAAAATTAACAAACCACCCACACAAATCAAACCCACCTGTAACGGCAAACTGAAAATGAATATCCCTTAAGTGGCAATTGTTTGAAAAACAATATTATATACCAAGCCACCATAAAATCAGTAGATAATGAAGAAAAAAGTATACATCTCTGGAAACGGAGAAACTATGCACACAAAACATCCTTTACAAATAGTAAATATATGAACAGCAGAACCCTTTCTTCCCATAGATGAGAAAACAAAAACAAAACTATAATAAAAATATCATGAAATATAAGGAAAACAGCATTAGCCAACAACAATCCATCTAAAAACTGTAAACTGGAGGAGAAAATAGCGATAACAGCCTTCCAAGACCAACACGACTTACTAAATAAATGTCCAGAATTTATCTCAAAATGCAGACACAGAAACAAATTTTTACTATATTGATTAAAAATTGAAAACTAAAAGCAATTAACTTGTAAAATATCATCATGAAAAATGCATACATGTATATGTGTCCCTTCATATGTGTACAAGTATATGTATAAGAAATGGTTGTATGCATATATACATGTGGACAAATATACATAAAAAAGGCTTTCTAATATGTATATGCATGCACAAATATATGAGTGGGCATGTAGAAGCATACATGTACAAGTATACCAAAAAATGGGTGGGTTGCATGTATATACAAATATATGGAAGTATATATAATAAAAAAACTCTCTAGTTTCAGTGAACTGGTTTAAAAATGCCTCTTGATATAGATAAAAACAACAAAAAGGTGGACAGACTTTCTTGAGTCTGAACATTAGAGGCAATAAGGTAATCTAATTTAATTTGATCTATGGTCCCTACTTATCCTCAGTGATTCCAAGGCATTTTTCCTCACATACAGTTTTATCTTTCATTCTAACCTAAGGAGCCAAAGGGTTTTTTTGTACTGTATGTTGTTTATATGATCATTGCCAAAAACCCAGTAATGATGCTCTTGGTGAAATGCATTGTTAATAAATTTTCCACTTTGTCTCACCATCTTCACATTTGTGTCAGATACTATTATACACCCTACAAACAAGCACATACATACACATCCTACACACACACACACACACACACACACACACACACACACACACACACACACACACACACACACACACACACATATATAAGGCCTGCTGCAGTGTCTCAGTTGTTGCATATCTGGCACTGTGTTGATGCTTCAGCTCAAGTAAAGATCAGGCTTTATCAGTACACATATATAAGTAATGTATATGTATATTATGTATATTAGTTTATGTATTATTTTACTATTTGAGAATATTATCATCCATGGATTACTCATGAAGGTTTTACTTACTTGCAGTTGGCCCAATCAGCAAAGATTTATCAAACTAAAATTAAAAACTAAAGTATATTTCTAAAGGAGCAAAAATATAAATAAGAACAATAAAAAGACATGTATATAAGTTTTTAATAATAATAGCATTTTTAAACCATTAAAATCTATTAGTCAAATGTCCTTCAAGCAGGAAAAATCTGAGTTATCAGATCAAAAATGATAAAGAGCAAATTAATGGAAAAAATGCAAAAGTAAAAAAAAAAAGAATTTTATTAAAAACTGAAATATTTTTTGTCTAAGCCAAATATATTTCTTAATCAAAGAGAGAGTTTTGTCCCTTCTGTCATCAACTGGCTTTAAGATTTTGATTTGCAAGTGAAAAATTTTGGCTAGACCTTGCATCTATCCTCACCATGCAAAAGAAAACTGTCTACCATAGAGAAGCTCTACTGCATAAATATGATCAATTGTTAAGTTTATATGTTGTACTCCAGCAAATGGTTACAGTGGTCAAATTCATTTTGGCCAGAATTCACTAATTTATGTTGGAAAGTAAAATTACAAAAAAAATAAATGAAAATAAAAAACAGCTTACATTGAATCAAATAAAAAAAACTTTAACAATTAAGCATTCAGCCTACCCCATAAATATCAGATCTCAAAGTTCAACCTGTTGTAACCCATCCCATGTATACTCTGCCATAATATATGACAACATATATGCAAATAAGGCAGGAAGTCATGCAAACAGTGAGACTTTGAGAGTTGATATTTATGGGGCAGTGTGTTGAATGCTAAAGGGTTAAATTACTTAAGTTACTAAACAAACATTGACTGCTTAAAATATTACAATATTTTTATAAGGTTAATGAATTACATGTTTTAATGTTGTGCGTGAAATACAGACAGAATGCTCAGGTAAGAGTATTCATACAAAGGTGTTAATTTCTGTTAGCAAGTAAAGAGAGAAGGGAGCAGAAAAAGAAAAAATGGAAAAAGAGTTAAGTAAATCCTTAGAGAGTTCCATCATGTTACAAAAGGATCGGCTATGCACCTGTACATTATTCTACATTTACTGTAAATTACAAGCTTCCTGACATGATTTCTAGAAATAAGGGTGGGATATATTTTGATTGATATAAATGTCAAGAAGATAATTTGAAGTCAACAAAGGCAAGGAATACAAGTCAAAATCTGATATGCCTCAGTCACTATCATATGAATTTTCAAAATTCATTTCTTGTATTGTGAATACAAATAAACTGGAGTTACTTGGCCTAACCTTGAAAAAATTTCTTTGTTTATATTAGCACTTATTAGTTGAACATTTTTTGTCTAAAAATTATATTTATCTTTTTACCTCATTGTAAGTTATTTGTGTCATGTTCTTTGTTTGATTACTCTCCAATGGAGAGAAAAAGAAATGAGCCATCTTACTAAAAAAAAAGTTCATGTTTAATTTCTACCAAGAAGGTGTAGGTATTTTACAATCTACTTAAAGGAGTAGTATCTGGTTTTTATTAGAACTGTAATGCAAGTTTTTGTATTCACCATGATACAGTACAAAGGGAGATAGAGATTTGAATCCATTTGTAATATTGAAAATAGTGCATTATAATCTATTTGACCCTTTTTGGTAAACATCTTTACAGATTCAAATACATATGCAAATTTATCATGTTAAATGGACCAAACACAGATTGCATAGTTTGGGAGCCTTCAACTTGATTTGTTTTAGTTAATTTAAACTTCATAATAGGAAGAAGAGAAGAGGATAAAGATCACCAACAGGGCAAAAAGAATGGGTGAATATAAATTCACAAAAGAGCGGGGAATATCGAGGTGCTCTGTACAAGTCACCTAGAAAAAGCATGCTGATGTTGGGAGTGTTTTGACCCATTTCTTTTGCTTGTCATTGTGTATTTTACCTTATACTAGACATCAAGATCTTCTTTCTTTTTATATTTCAATGAGATTTCTTTTCGACAAAAGGCAAAGTGATCTGATAATAGGAGTAGTTTTAAATTCTAGTATTTTCTGTAACAGTACATAGAAAGTTATGGGGAGAAGGCATATAAGAGATGTGACAATATTTACTATTGTCACACCTCTTCTTTTGATTACACCACCTGCACATCCATGTGTAGTGTAATGGATTGTGGCTTATTGAAGAGCTGAATTTGAATTCCAGTTGAGTTCATTACATTCACTTACACACAAATACCCTTGGGGAAAGGTATGAATCCATCTCTTCTCCCCAGTTAAATAGCAGAGCAGACTGAGCTCTTTAGCCATGGTTGACAATCAGTCTAGGAAAAAAATAACTGAATTCTAAACCATGCATGGCCCTGACACTGTGGTAGAGATACCTTAAGCAAGATCTTTATTAGGTTTTGACCAAAAACTTCATCAAAAATAACTCATTGAACAAGGATTCATGTAATAGATTATGCAACTATTTCATAGTGTATATTGCAATATTTACTAAGATATTCTATTGACTAAATATTGATTTCTAATATTTATTGATTATACATATCAAAATATTCTTTAAAATTAAGAGAAGTTAAAGTAGGCTTCATTGAGTAATTTATATATTGATCAATATAAACATTACTAGCAGTATAACCTGTTTTTGACCGGGGCTTTCATTATTAGGAATTTTTGCCATTCAATTGGAGCAGTTTAAGTTTAAAGTCAGCCCACCCAAAAATCAGTATTAGTAACAACATTTGGGTGCAACTGAGGCACATCCCCAAATGGGGGGTTAACAATTTGAAGTGGGGGTCCTAAAAAGGGAATTGTATAATAATAAATAATATTATTGTAATAATTTAAACTATTTATCTTTATTAAAGTTTTTATGAAAAATATATATCCAAGAACAGATAGTAAATAGTAAAACGTTGCTGAGAATTATAATGGACAGGAAGTAGTGGAGAGCCATTGTTGCCAACAATTTGGACTCAAAACTGGCACTGATAAATTATCAAACAAAAAAGTTTCATCAAAATTGGATGAAAACTGTGGAAATGGATAAACAATATCCAATCACGCACACATACATACATACACACATTTTGAGAATTATAGATATAGATACCAATAAGCTACTATCAATAATGACTTTAATTATTGAATCAAAAGCTACAAATACAGTGAACACTGCTAAATCTTAACAATAAGCAATAAACTGAGATTAGTTTTTAGTAATAGACCAGAAAGTAAACTGTCATGAGAACACAGTGATTTGAAAATATTTGTATGCCAGAGGTGGGCAGATTGTCCTGTCTGATAGCAAGAAAATTCAATGAGTTTATAAAATCATAATTAAATGACCAATTAAGAGTCAGGAAGTTTGTTATTTTTCTGTTATCGGTTGAATAACCATGAAGTAAGATTTGAACTCTGTTTTGTCTAGTTTTAGCCAATGCTTTTGAAGAAAGACTTGAAGCATGTTGTAAAATATGGCATATGGGTTTGTTGAGGTTGGGGGAAACATCTAATCGATTGCTTTCCCAAGAACTACAGGACTAATAGGAAGAAAGATGGGAGTTAACAAAATAAGACTGCCTTAGAAACCACAATACAGCAGGCAGTACAGCAACTTTAGGAAACAAAATGCCCATGAGACCAACTGCACAAGATAGAGTCTTGCCAACTGTCCATTTCAAACTGCTGGTTTTCTCCATTGCTTTTATTGACAAGAGACAGTTGACAGAAACCTGGATCTAGACAAGTTACAGAGAGGCCCATATCTAAACATACCAAGCTGTTCTGCTGCTAACAGGTTGGGGGGGGGGCCTGGATTTAACTGGTTTTGACAGACATGTCTACATGCAATCTGGGCCTCTTTTGTATCTGTACTGTTGTGTATTCCCCACAAAGCAAAGAGGTAAAAGAAAAGAATAAAAGTGATTTCTCTTTTCCCTTGTAATATAACTAGAGTGACCAATGCAAAGCTAGCAGGTGAAGAACTGGTAAAAAGAGTTTTGTTTTGAGGAACCAACAACTAAATTAAAAAAAAAATGTTGATTATTTGTTTATATCTCCATAAGGTCAAAAATACAATACAAGATCAGTTTTATTTTGGCATTTATTTGAATTCTCAAATAATCTGGAACATAGTATATGGTTGGTTTCTTAAACAAAATGACAGTCAAAAGTAAGAGTAACTGCAGATGCCTGGGACTAAATTATTGTTGTAATGCCACATCAACAAATCATATGTGATACATTGGTAGAAACTGTCATAGCTACAAATTAGATTATCCAACTGCTCTCTAATATTTAATTTTAAATTAAAAGATAATTATCATTTACATTTGAACTAATATCCTCATCTTTTCTTTTTATTATATTTCATCTGTTGAGCCCTTTGGTTTTCTTCAGGTGTTTGAACTGTATTAAAGAATTGGTTTGGGAATTTAATGACATAGTAATTGGGAATTCAATCCCCAAATCAGAATCAGTAAAAACAAAGCCAGCAATAATTGAGCAGTACTAAATAAGAACATGGGGGGGGGATATTCCTAGACAGTGGTATGAGAACAATCTACCCGCATAGATTAAATAAAGTACAAAATTCCCTGAAGATTACCTGGATCAGCAAACACCTGAAAAAAAGCAAGTGGGAACATCAGCTGAAACACTGTGGCAATAACAACAAAGGTAAGGATATTAATATGAATGTAAATAATGGTAAATCTTCACCCCAGAAATTACAAGATCACTAATCTTTATTTATCTGGTTAAGCCTAGGAAGATTTTAATGACTAAAATTCTACAGATTAACAATTGTCATTATCTGACAAAGTTATTTAGACGAGTATTTTGGCAATAATAGGAAAATATTAAAACAATATTCATAGATTACTATTATCATTTTATTATTTGCATTAATCCATTTCATTATATTTTATTATTTTTTTTAATCCAAACACTAAGGGTTGACAAACTCTTCAGTTGTAAATGTGAAAAGGCAGGCCTTGAATGGAAGTTCAACCCTCAGTGGAAGCTATTTTTTATTTCTAATTTTGAACAGGTTGCTTTTACTTAGTGTTGGAGTAAAAAAGCAATAATAATAAAATAGAGTAATATTAATAATCAAATAATATTTTACAGGGGGGGGGGAATTATCAAAAGCACAGGACCCAAAATATCCTTCCTATACAAAAATAATACTGTTTATGAATTCTCATGTTCTCTTAGAAACTGTATTTTAAAGTGTGTATAAAATATTTAATATGCGTATAAAACACATTTTTGGTGCAGTCACGCTCCCTCTTCCTGTTTCACATGACATCACCATAGACTATTTTAAACTATCAGCATTTTGTAAAGAATTTCAGGATGTAGCCGATAGAATTTGTCCTACCATATGGATAGCACATGGTTCATGATAATGAGTGAGACAGTCAAAAGTACTTGAGCAAAAATAACAGAGCAAGAATTAACCTCCGACAGTTTATTCCCAATTATCCTGATTTGAAAATTAGAAAAATACAATAAAAAATTAAACAAACAAACCATGACAGTTGAATCTAGTCAAATTTGTTTATATGTATGTGTATATATATATTTTGCAGGTGTGTTGTTATTTTTTAAGATAAGCTTAGCTTTTTAAAATTTTTTGTAATAGATAATTAATTTAAATTTTGTTTGGGTCAACTGGGGTAGTGTATTTCTTTATGATATTCCTAAGTGAAGATTCATTTTGCTTATACTTGACATGCATTTGTCTTTTGTAGAAGATGTTGATGTTATTGTTTTTGTCTGTATGTTCAGTATCATTATTAGTTACTTTGGAAAGAAATAGTTTAATCTGGTGGTCGATGAGGTAGCTAGGAAAACCATTGTTAACTAGTGTCTGTTTTGCATTGTTGAGTTCTTTAAAGAAAACTAGACAAGAGGATGAATTCTTGTGTGCTCTCTTTAGGAAATTTTTTATCACTGCTATTTTGTATCTAAGTGGGCATTCACTCTTAAAATTAAGGTGGCAAGAGTTTCTGCTAGTGTCTTTTTTATACAATGAGAGAGTGAAAGTGTTGTTAGCGTATTCTATGAGAACATCTAAGAACGGGAGATTATTTTTTTTACTTAGTTCATAGGTACATATGCACACTAACTGCTACTGTGGATTAGTGCCAAATTCATTTACGTGTATATATATATATATATATATATATATATATCATTATTATTAGACAGATTCAAAGATTTTGATTTTTAGTAAAAATAAAATTGTTTTTGTATATTTAAAAATTTTAATAATACTTGACTAATTTGAAAACAATGGATTTTTCCTTCAATTTGTTTATTGTAATAAGCTTCACTAACTTGACACTTATAACAGATTACAGATACACTCAAAAGATCTGGATGTTATGCTTGTGACAATGTAGAATAGAAATGGAAAATATAACATGACAGCAGCTACCATCAATAATTTTGTTTTTTAATTTTCATTATTTTTTTTTTTTTAAGAGGCTTGACTTTTTATATTTTTACAAGATCAGTTCGTTCTATAAACTGATTTTGGTGAAATTTTTGCAGTTAGTCATAGACAGCTTGTCAAGCACATCTCACAATGCAATGAACATGACCAATGGATCATCCAACATTAGACAAAGGTTTCAGCTGAAGTTTCAGCATAAAATGCAATAGTGACCAGCCAAGAAAACTGAATTAGTGAATGGAGTTCAAGTTTTAGCTGAGAGTATTTATGCTCAATTTATACTAAAAACCCTTGGGAAAACATGAATCAACTTTTCCTCTCCTCATTATAGATAAATAATAGAGTAAACTGAATTCTATAGCCTTGGCAGGTAACTAGTTTAATTGAAAAACAACTACATTCACAGCAGGAGTGGAGCCCCTAAAACAGAATGGTGGCAAACTGTATCTTACTTCTGACAACTCCTCTAGGTTAAAAACAAAATGACCTTGGTGGCTGAGAGAATGAGATTGTCCCTGTTCAACATTCCTTTCACTTAAAAAAAACTCCACGGTACAATATCATTGGAATGATAGTCAACCAATAAATTATTAAAGCACAAATGTCTTTTCTCCACTTGATTTTTGTATTTGAACTGAGCTAGAATTTTTTTGATACTTTTTCTATATTTTTGGCAATGGCTCTTTAGAAAGAAATGAGAATATTTTACAGGTGGAAGAAAAAAAAGAGTTTGTACAGTAAAGAATAAGTATGACACTCTTTCAGCAACATCTTAGGACATATTGATCTTTTTCCAATGTATACAGATACTAAATACACCTTTTGATTTTTATAAACTGATCAAATTGTAGGCCCAAGTTATTAAAAATGACAATTTTTTAAAGGAGAAATAAAAAGAGCTAAGCAGTGTGTGTATCAGATTACAATTGGTGAAAAAAGATGCTCTTGAGATATGAATTTTGGCAGACATAGAACCTGAATTGTTAGCAGCTTCTTGTCTGGTAGAACATTATCAGCAGCAGCTGCAGTTGGTGTCATGTAGCAGGGAAGAGGGAGGGAAGTTTGCTCTTTTTTTTCTTTCTATCTGCCAGGCTATCACTAAGGCAACCAACACTGTAGGTCAGCCCACCAGAAAAATAAAACAAATATAACTGAAAGTGGGGAGTTGTTGGCAGATTCACCATGGACAGATTACATCCGTACAGGTACACATCATATACACACACACACATATATATATATGCATGCACACACATGCATCTGCACTTTTGGCTAGGATCAGAATATATGTGTACTCTGTTTAGTTCAATGTCTTGTACCTTGACCTTATGCCATGGATAAGACTGTAGTACCTGTCCACTTTGCTAACCATACCTCTACACTCTGTAAAAAATGTTACACACACACACACACACACAATAAAAATATAGCTTTAAGTTATGCTCTATTTATGGATAAAAATTGCTCAATATCAGGGATAGAGTGTAAAAGTGGACAGTGAGGTCAACACCAAGTGGTGACAGTTTGCTTCATGCTTGAACATAGTCTCTAGGCTATGTGTGTTGTTTTTGCTGCAACTATTTACATATGCTGGTCAGTGGTGAATTATGGGTAGTAAAATCTATTGTATTATCCTGATGAATACTGTCACTACATTTATAACCTATCATGGACATTGAAAAATTAAACTTTGATTACTCCATAAAAAACATACCAGCCCATTAGCATCCCCCTACAAATTAAAATGAATAGAAAATATAGAAAGCCTGTCAGGGTAATACAATAGACCTTACTACCCATAATGCACTGCTGACCAGCATATATAAATAGTCAAGCCAAAACAACACACATGACCTGAAGATTTCATTGAAGCATGAAACAGACTGTAGCTGCTTGATGTTGACCTCAGTGTCCATATATATATATATATATATATATATATATATATATATATATATATATATTTATAAATATAGGTAACTATACTCATGTTGAAAAACCTTCGAATTCTTGATTTAACAATAGCCAAATCAATCACGAAGGGAAAAAAAAGTTTTAAAAAAGAAAGAGCCAGGAACATGAAAGTCTGTCGAAAATAATCGCATAGATACAGGTTCAAGGCCCAAAGAAAAAACCCCGATACGAGTAAACAACTAACTAAAGAGCTCAATACAAATGTAGAGCAAACCTAGTCAAACCTAATGAGCCAGACAAACCTACCAAGGTTTCACTTAGGCAGATCGTTAGGGTCGGTTGGGTTTCACTTAGGCAGATTGTCAGGGTCGGTTAGCCAACCGACCCTGACGATCTGCCTAAGTGAAACCTTGGTAGGTTTGTCTGGCTCATTAGGTTTGACTATATATATATATATATATATATATATATATATATATATATATATGTGTGTGTGTGTGTGTGTGTGTGTGTGTGTGTGTGTGTGTCTGTAAAATTTCAGATAGAGTATATCTGTAAAAGGACAATACGAATAAAGAGAAAAGGAAAAGTTATCTTAGCCGACTATATATAAATGATATATATATATATTTCATTAAATGTAACTGACTTAGGAGAATTTTAATATTTTTCTTCTCATAATTTCAGATGGCTCTCTGGAAGTCATAATATGGTGCAGAAAGTTTAATAAAACTGATATGCTTTCACTAGGTACGTCTATTTTTCTCCAGACTTGTAGAATGGTTGTTGCTTCTTATTTTGGGGAGTTAATTATTAATAAATTCAGAGCCAATATTGAAAAAAAATAAAAACTAAGAAAAATAGTGGATCCTCAATTATTTTTAGTCTTCATGTGTTCTTGAATTTTTATGTTCTGTTAAAAGCTGATATCTTAAAATGTCTTTAAAGTATGTTCAGCTCTTTATTGCTTGTGTGTACAGAATTTCAAGAGGAAAAGTTATAATTTTGGTTCACTAGGGTCAAAATCATGCCGGAATAAAAAAAAGAAAAGAAAGGACATTTAATACTGGCTTCCTCTTTATATTTAATCTGAGAATCTGAAGTGGAAGCTTGACAATTGAGTACAGTGGTAATGGTGCAGTAAATTCAAGCATGTGCTGGGAATGGTTTGCAAAGTTTAAAAAGTAGATTGTGAACTCAACAATGAAGAATGTTTTGGAAGAAAACTGGAAGAATTTTCAAAAGATGTAAGCATGGAAACTTGCAGAAAAATTAGAAGTGAATTTGTTTGAAGTATATATTGGAAGAGAAAAAAATGTTACTGGGCAATGAAACTAACCAATGTTTTTTCTGCATAATACACTTGTCCTCAATATGACATAGCAATCAACATTTGATTGTGAGGTGAGATTTGAAGTTCTACATGAGGTATGTTACACCAAATTTGTCATCCTCAGTCTTGCATGTGTTCCATTTCATGCAACATTCTCTTCTGGTCAGTAGTTCCAACATGTTCTAGATATCAGATATTTCCTCAAAGAATTCATTGAATCAAAACTGGAATTATTCTTTTATGGTTGAATACACCATTTGAACGAAAGTTGATATAAGGTCATAGAAATTCAGAAAAGATACTTTGATAACTGAAGAAAGATGCTATGAATTTAAATGAATAGAAGATTTTGTTAAAAAATAATGAAGATTTTTGCATCAGCTTAATATTTCTGTATTAGTGTTTTTTTTATAAGATAATGTTCAGAATCTTTGGGTCAAAATTCTTTAACTTTTGAAAGAAGTTTTATATATCATTAATTACTGACATTTATGGAAATCAAGCAGTGGATGTGAGCACTGTTAAATGGTGGATAATGTATTTCAGCAATAACAACAACAATATCTGTGAAAAAAAAGTGGGCTGCTTCTGCAGATTTTTATGGTATACATGTTTTAGTTCATCATTGGCCAGAATGAATGAGACTATGTTGAAAATAGTTTTGTAGCTGAAAACTTGCTCTGTCCAATAGCGTTATTGTGCTTCCTGTATCGCTTGTTGTTTATGTATAAATAAATAAGCGACATTACTTTTGGAACATGCCTTTTCGCATCTTTACCTTTGGTCTTTTTATTAAAAATGCTTCAGCAAATTCATTCTTCAGTCAAAGTTTTGTGTTAAAAACAACAAAAATAAGATATATTAGTTGATGAAATTCATGAGATCATGAAAATACTTCATCTCATAACTTTTGATATCAACAATTAATTTGTTAAATTATGATATTTCTAAAGTTGTCTAAGAAGAATTTTCAAAATTGTTTGAAGAGGAATCTGTTATTAATATACCAAAAAGATTAATGTTTTTGAAAAAGTGCTTCATTGAATCTTTTCAAAGTTTATTATAATTAATGCCTGGAAAGGTAAAATAGATATGGGAGAGTGATTTTTTTCAAATGTTCATTCACACATCCTTTCTTTTGACTGAATCCTGTCAAAGTTAACTATAGGAATAACAGCTCTTTGATGTTAACACCCAGGCATATAACACTGTTATGGGAGAGTGGTTTTCCCAAGTGCTCACCCACACACTCTCTTCTCTATGACTTATCATGGCATTGAATCAAAATTTATGTCAATGAGTACAGGGAGAACTGGATTCAAACATTTCAGAAAGATATTTGTGAAAAATTAATATGATCCTAGCTTGAATTTGAACTTGGATAGCTGATTCTATTTCTTTCTCTTCTGTTGTGCTACAGCATACATCTAATAAGAGAGTTTATTAATTTCATATAGATGCTACTTTGGAAACAACAGCTCTGCCATCAACAGAACCTTCATCAGATGATGATCCAGGAGTTAGGCATGGTTTTGAGGGTGAAGCATTATTACCACTAACCCAGAATAACCTGGGCAGTGCTCTATGATACCACCAGACAGTTTCTGTAGAAATGCTAGATGAAAATGCAGTCTCTTCATCTATCTATTCTACTATTTACAACCATTTGCAGCCTGAACCCAGATCAAATACAGATAAAATATATATCAGAATGTGGCAAAATAGGATATATATCAATGTGAAGATATGCCTGAAATATCTTGTGAGACATGGGAAACTCTGGGTAGTGCAGATAAACAGATTAATCTGTCTCTTCAAATTCCTTCAACATCTGGAGTAAACATGCACATTTCTGTTTTTTTTTTCATAAGATAAATGCAATATATAAACTTACTTCACCTTTGAAGGATCCTCATCAGATTGAATGAGCTAAGAGTTTTTATCCACTGAAATAAAAAATAATTTTGAATATTAAGAAAAAAGATATAAGCATTTTATAGGTTTAAAAAAATGAAGAAAATACATGTTATTGCATCTTCTTAACTATTTGCATAATTAAAAGCTTTTTTACACTATATAAAGAGTAATTTGTTAAAAAAAAAAGAAGTTTTTTTAAGAAGATTCCTTAAGTAAATAGTAAAATTTTATTTTCAACAGAAGATGACAGGTTAAGTTTTGGAACACACTGGGTGTTTTCTTTTTAGCAAACACCTTAATTCAAACGAGTTAAGTCCAACTTATTAGACTGAGGGAAAAATATTAAGTGAGTTATTTCCCTTTTGCTTGGCCTATTCATTGTACAGTTGGATACAATAAAATTATATAAGACATTTTAACCAACAAAAGCAGCCCACTTCTCCATAGAAGAAAAGTGTTTTTCCTTGAGATTATTTATAAATATAAGCATTCAATATATACATGGTATATATTGAATATATACATGGTATTTTCTGTTTAACCATAAGGATGTCCCTGTCACACAAAACAGCTAAGAGGTATAATATAAAATTTTACTTATTGTTAAGGCATTTTATGAGAAATTGTAATAATTCCCTTTCTTTTTTTAATTAACTTGCTTTCAGAAATGAAAAATTGTTTGAAAATTGTTTCTTCAAAAGAAATAGTAATGTTAAGAGAATGATAAAAATCTTTCTTTGCTTCATTGCACTGAGAAAAGGCAGAGCAGGTCACAGTCAAAAAGATTTTGTACTAAAACTAAACTAGCTAGTTACCTCCTCCTCATTATTATTATTATTACTACTACTACTACTACTACTACTACTACTACTACTACAACAAACAGGAAGAAAAAGAACAGAAAATATTTTTTTATCTAGGTTACAAAACTAAGAATTTTGTTTGTAATAGGATAACATATTTGTTTTCAGATGATTCCATGAGAACTTGTTACTTTTTAAATGTGTCTAGGCCCTGTTGAAATTGACTAAGTTCAACAAATTATTTCTTTTTTTTTTTATTTACTTAATTGAACCCTTTTTTTATCTGTTAAGCATCATAACTTGATTAGGATAACTATTAATAGGTTAAAGTGCAGGGAAAGTTACACTCATGCCTTTTTCAAGAGCATTAGTGTAAAAGTGAAAAGCAGTCAAAATTTGAAATTTGGACTTTGTTAACTGATTCTATTTTCTGTATAAGTAATTTGTACTTTTTCCATATATTACTGGAATCACAATCTATGGCACACTGATAATTTGGCAAAAAATATTTAGGAAAAACTAATTCAATTAATTCATTAAAATAGAAAAAAGCTTGGCTATTATCTGCTTTGTAAACAGGCAATAAATAATTACTGCTTTCTTAAGCATGAATAGTAAATGGTAGTCATGGTGATAATTCATCCATGTTTATATATCATTCTTAAAAAATATTTTAACATTATTTTAATTTGTAACCATAATTTAATAATTTATATATATATATATATATATATATATATATATCCCTACATGCAAGCCACTAATCCGCTACTGGGTGGTATGCCACTAGTATTTACCACTGGTTGCCCGCTGTTGCACTGTTGACGTGTTTGTCTTGGCAATGTTACCACTCACTGGCGGACTGCTAGAGGCCCACCGATGGTCTGTCGGAGGATGCTACAAGAGGACCACTGGCATTGCCATCAGCGGGATGTCAGTGGGCCACTAGCAGCTCGCGTGTAGGGATATATATTGTATATATAACTGCATTCAAGCATGAAACAGAGTGTCACCACTTTGTGTTTACCTCAGTGTCCACTTAATAAATAAATAAATTATATATATATATATATATATATATATATATATATATATATATATATATATATATTTGTTCAGCAATTCCTCTTTTATCCAAGTTTCTTTAAAGGTGACTGACAAGGAACTGTAACTAAGCTTTTTATTCAGTTTTTCTTGTGTTCATATAAGTGTTTTCCTTTTCTGGACATAAAGTGTAGAAAAAAACTCTCCAAATGTTTTCTCTCTCATACACACACACACATGTATGTATATATATATATATACACATACATATATATACATCCACACACACACATATATACATACACAAACACTCATATATACATACACACACTATACATACACACACACAATTAATTCTTGGACCATACTAGTATGTCAAACAAAATCTTTTTGTATTTTAACATTATTTTAATTTGTAATCCTAATCTAATCATCTATAATCAAATATATTTCATTCGGGTTTTATCAGGGTACTAATGTATCCAACAGGTGTTTTTTTACATTTAAAAGTAAATTTGGGTCTCATTAGTGTTATTGTATGTCAAACAGGAGAATTTATGGTTTGGTTTATTTTATAGCATATCAACTTTATTTAATGCCGACAAGATTTTTATTGCTGGTAATATTTTTTTGCAAAAATGTGTTGTTGGTAATATTTTTTTCAAAAATGTATTGTGGGTAATATTTTTTTTTCAAAAATGTATTGCTGGTAATATTTATTTTTAATATTTTTTTCCCCCAAAAACATATTGCTGGTAAAAACTTTTCAAAAAAAGTATTGCTGGTATTAAAACCTATTTTTATACTTTCATAGTGTTTTTGCCCAGCAATTACAAGGTGGTTCCATGCTTCTCACAAGCTGATCAAGGCCTTGCTGTTGGATGTAGCTTATCGTCTTACCCAGGATTCAGTGAATTTATGTCTTTGCTTAGAACTCAATCATTGAAGTAAAGGATGATTTTTGGAAAATAATTTTTTTTTTGTTTTAATGCATCTTATAGGGCAGGAAATACAGTACATTATTCAGTATATATTAATAAAATAGATAAGTATGTTATTAATATTTTTAGAATTATTATTTTTGTTATCAAAAATAATATTAGTGAAATTATCCAGATATATCAATTACAGCCAATTAGAATTTGCAAAGACATTGTTAATATCCTATGAATTGTTCAGACTAATATTCACATCTTTGTTCATTTTTATCCTTCTTATCAATTGGGAGGGGGTTCATATTAAAGATTGCTCTAGCTCTGTATGCCACAGATATTGATGCTGCTTGTATCTACACTTGACGAAGGCCAAAGAATGCATCGGCAAAGAATGACAATAATAGTTTCTAAAATACTTGTAAAACAATGATCATCATTTTATTTAGAATGTATTAAGATGCAATAGTCTTCTTAATGGAATATGATCAACACAATACGGTATGATTTAATATTTTTAATGAAATCAAAACTTAAAAAAGTGAATATTTAATAATGTAAACACATAAATATTTTCTGGGTAACCTAATATTTTTGTGTATTTTTTATTCCATAGTTCATACAATAATTATTTACACATTAAGCTATAATTTTGATGTTGGCCAAATAGTGCTTTATTACTTTTAGTTTTGCATGTAACAGACAAAATTAACAAGAATTAATAATAGATATTTTACAATTTTTATTTGTCTTTTTACTTTGTATATTTTTCTTCTCCTAAGTAGTATAGTAGTTCAATTTCTCAGTTTTAGATAATATCATAGAAAGAGGTTGTTTGTCATAAAAGTCTGGTTTAATCACTGTAACAAGCTACAGAGAGAGGAACTAATTATTTTATATTTGTTAGTATATTAGTGTCACACACGACTTAGTAATGGCAATAAAACAAATACAGAAAATGTTGCTCTGCTTCTTGGTTGAAATAGTTAACTGTTCCACCTGGATTGAAGGTCAGATTTAAAGCTCAGGTAAAAAACGAGGAATTCAAATGTTGGCAGTTAAACGGGCCCTTCCCACTTGATAGAAAAACAATCTTTCTCCTCAAATTGTTCTTCATTTGGTTTTGGGAAGAGTTGAGTAAATTAAATCAATAATAAAACGAGGTGTTGAAAATTTATTGTGGTGATATTTGCTTTCTTTTCCTGATGTAAATAAATACCAGCCCCTATACAAATTTAAAAGCACATTTGCAAACATACTAAAAAGAAAACAGCTAAACAAAAATCAACAAGCAAGTAGCAAGCAAGAGTTTTTCTTCTTTTCTACTTCAAACGCAATCATCGACTCTATTAATAATACTTCGTTTCTCAGGCTGACATGGAGACTGAGAATATCTGTGCGGTAAGGTAAATATGACTTGTTTGGTTATATCTCCATAGCAACAGACAGCTGCAATTTAACCAAGGCTTCACTGAACATTCACAAAAGTTGCTATAGTTACCAAGAGAGAGCAAAAAGAGGACAATGAATGAATTCGACAAACAAAAGAGACACCGGTAACCATCTATTCATACACAACTGCAGTTTTCTTTCATTGGAGATTATTATATTATATATATATATATATATATATATATATATATATATATATATATATATATATATATATATATATATATATGACAAAAAAGATAAAGAATTGAATAAACAAATAGGAAACGTTTTTACTTTTTATCAATCTATTAATACATTGAAAAAATTAATCTTTATCTTATCATTCTGTCAGATTCCGACCTAATTGATCCCAACTCATTATGATTCATAATTAATTTTTAATACAAATATGAAATTTGTCACTTAACTGATTGATGTGAGTGAGAGAAAGAAAGAGAGAGTGTGGACTGTGGATGATGTGATAGTCCAACAATAATACCCTGATATTTCTTTAAGTCTTTTTAGTTAAATCTTGATATGAAATTTTCAATGTATAATGTTTGGCCTATGTAATTAATATGGATCACTGAATTATGTGCAGAAAATAAATATTTTTTTTTAATGTAAATTTATTGTTGGACACACATCACATACTCGCACGCGCGTCTGCGAGCGTGCGTGTAATATATAAATGTGTGTATACAGTAAAGCGCGGAAATTTGAAACACACACACCTGTGTTAGAAAAACTTCCAGGTTTTCTTATGTAAATTTAATGAAGTGTTTCAGCAACAAAGATATCTCAATTCATTCGACTTAAAAGAAATGTGCGCGCACGGATGTGATATATAAGAAGAATTTGCTACCCCCTTCGCCCCGCCCCCGCAAAAGTTAAAGTAGCTTCGAATGGTATTGAAACTCACATCTCTTTCCACAGCATGAATACAATCGAGATAAACAAAATCACAACGTTGAAAATATATAATACTGAATTCATTATCTCTCTACAACTTTGTTCAAACTTCCTTGTATTTTTATTTTATTTACTACTACTACTACTACACATTTGTTTTGCCATTTTTATAAAAACAGAAAAAGAAATTCAACTCAACAAGATTTTCATATTTTTCTTCCTCGCCTTTCACAAAAAAAGTATAGAAACGGCAAAGTGTAGATAAAAAATAAAAATAAAATAATAAGATTTCTACTCATATTCACTTTTTTTTATTTTTTCTATATTTGTTTTGTTTGTTAATGAATTATTAATTTACCCTATATTTTAAATCCACACCTGTTAAATTTGCATAATGTCAGATTTCTCTAAAAAGAAGCATTTATGTTTTTGGTAGAAGAAAGAATAAACAAGTGTTGCTTTTTCAGTTAACAAAAACTCAGAGTACTATAAAAGAAAACTTAGCTAAAAAATTGTAGACTGGTGTATTCTTCCTTAGATTCTTTTTGCATGAAAACTTAAAACTTGAAAGGTTTCTTCTTTTTTAAAAAAAAAATCCCTTTTTTAAGGGATCATAACAGTAAAAAAAAATATTGCAGTCTATGATAAAGAACTGGAGAGAAATTAGGAGTAGAAATGGGATGGAAATCACTTTGGGAACGGTGTCTTTTAACAATAACCAGTTATCGTAATATTTGGAATAATTTACACTTGTTATTTAAATTCATTATAAATTACATATTTAAATACATGAAAAATTATTATATACGAATAATTGTTAATTCAGTATACTTAAATTGTTATGGGGTGACAACAATATTCCATAATCATTATGGAATATTGTTATGGACCATAATGAATGGATTCTTCTGTTTATGAATATATGATTTAAAAGCAGAATGATAAATATCAAACATTTGGGGAAAACTTTCTATTTTGATATGTTTTTACTTTTGGCAGTTAGTTTTTTCTGATGATGCTGTTTGATTGGCTAAGAAGCCTGTCAAGTGTCAACATAAAATTTTTCCAATTTTTTTTTTTTTGTTTCACCCCAAAGCAAGGTGGGAATATCACTGGTACGCAGGGGGTTACAGAGAGTGAAGCTGAAAGAAAAGACTGGGTATAGGGAGGACCGATGAAAGGATAAAAGATGGACAGGACTGAAGAAGATAGAAGATGGCGATTGACATTGCATTTAAATTTTTAAATTTCTTGTAATTATCAAGGAAGCAAGGAAACGGAAGGGAATTCTATAGGCGGGAAGTGTGAAAAAAGAAACCATTGTAGTAGAAGTGGTGGTTATTACCTAATTCAACAGTAAAAGAGTGGAACCTAGATGCCAATCTAGTAGTTCGGGCACCAGGGAAAATGTAAGATATAATTTACCATATATATATATATATATATATATATATATATATATATATATATATATATATATATACACACACACACAAGTATAAAATTGGTGTGGACAGAATAAAATTCCAATAACCAAAAACACTATTCTTAAAAGAATTTATAACATGTTTATGCTAAAATTTTTGAATTTATAACCTGTTCAATAATATAAATTATATATATATATATATATATATATATATATATTTATATATATATGAAGAAATATACTCTTAAGTTGTCAATATCAGAGATAGAGTGTGTGTAAATATAAAAGTGAACATTGAAGTCAACACTTAGAGGTGACAGGCTGTTTCATGCTAGATGCAATCGTCAGGCTACGAGTGTTGATTTTTTTTTTCTCGGCTATTTTACTATGTTAATATAAACACCAATTAAAATAAAAATAAATAAATATATATGATAAGAAATAAAAATAAAATAATTTGGATAACTTTAATGATTTCTGAGGGAAATGGAATATGAATTATCTGATGTATTCTGAAGGCATTTGATTTTCATAGGCCATTATCTAAGAGATTTTTGTGAATTGTTAGGTCTGTGTTCATAGGCATGCATTATATTTCTTTGGTGATTTATGGATCTTGCATCTTCAGGCATCAGAAGGTGTCATGTGAGGTCTTCCCATCCAAGTACTGCATCTTCATGCGTCATGTGAGGTCTTTCCAAGTACGTGTCGGAGGGTTCCATGTTAGGTCTTTCTGAGTACAGCCTCTTCACGCATCAGGGTGTCATATCAGGTCTTTCCAAGTATTGCGTCTTCATACATTGGAGGGTGTCATACCAGGTATTTGAAAGTACTGTGTTTTCATGTGTAGGAGTGCATCATGTTAGGTCTTTCCAAGTACTGCATCTTCAGGCGATAGAGGGTGTCATGTTAGGTCTTTCCAAATAATCCATCTTCACATGTCATGTATTTCCAAGTAATGTGTCCTGACACATGTGCTTATATGCATGTATATATATATATATACAGGGTGTGATGGGTAAATTGTCACCATTTTATATTTTTAATTTCGCACATGCATGTTGTTTTTGATTTTGTCAACTGCACATTATAGCAGGGTCAGTTGGGCACTGTCTGTATGCAAATGAGTACCATGATGCAATTCACTCCACTAGAAATCTGGAAACGGCATGCTGTACTGCTTGGCATTCATACTGGAAGCTCCAATGTGAAAATTTCAAAGTGTTTGGGTGTCAATCTGAGGACAGTGCAGAAAATTCAGAAAGAGTTGGATGAGTCTAATGGTGATTACGAAGGTATAGCAGCTCAGGAAAACTCACTGTGATTGTTCTGATAAGAAAAGAAACCTGGAATTTGTTGGTGAGAGTCTCAGACTCAACACAGAGGCCTACATTGTGCCATGAGGAGGTAGTGCTGCCCTGGGTCAAGAGGGTGGCTACTGGAAGAACCTATGCCTGGCACCATGCCACACAAGCAGAACTCAATCATGGCTGTCATGTTCTGCCTACATTATATGTACTATGATGAAGCTGGCTGTACATGATGACCTTCGCTATTCTGTCAGCACTCATTTTATGCTCATATACATAAATATATATCTATATATGGAGGTATAGTATAAAGGATTTAAACAAAGAAAAATATTATTGATGTAAGATAATATATCTTATTATATGTAAGAATGAAAGTAAATAAAAAAATATCATACTATATTTGATGACCTCTAAGTCTCCATTCCCTATTCATCTTTAATAATACCATTATTATTCAATCAAGGAAATTCAATCAAGTGACTTATCTGATAGACCAACTCAATGATTCCATCTCAAGATACTCATCAAGGTCAGATGTTTGATAAATCTATTGAAATATTACCAGATATCATATTTATACTCATCAGAAAGAACAACAATTCTAACTTTCAAATTTCAAATTCTTACTATGCCAGATTTACAGTGAGCATTCCAACAGTCTATCAGGTAAGTCATTTCTTGATTTATTGAATATTATAGCTCTAGTCTCATTTCTCTCAACCCCCTTTGAGCCCCAATGAGGCGCTTATGGCCAAGTGTGTAGGCTTCTCCGTTGCACAGAGTTGTCCACCAAAATCAAATTCATCCAAATAGCCTATTCAAACTCTTTGACTACTCTTCAGGAGTAGGCTGAGCTTTCACAGCTATCCCTGCCACCACCACCAGAAGGGAGAAATGGAATAAGGAGAGAGGGTAATGAACTTGATGCTCAGATGCAAGTGGGTGCCGACTATAGATCTAGTTATCTATTGAACACTTTTTAGTAGCAGTTCTGTTAACTTGAAAAATACATTAGGTTTTATTATTATTATTATTATTATATATTATGAAATTAAACTTGGTACAATTAATGGGATTAAAGATTAACATTCTAGATATCTCAACTTTTCACATAAGACCAAAGAGACATTTTGGGGAGAGAGGTGATATATCCCAGCAAATACAGCATTTGTAATTCATATTTAAAAACAAGTGTAATTGATTTTTTAATATTTTGATATTAATTCCTAAAAGAACTTTTCTGACTTTGCTGACAATAAACATTGTAATGAATAAACAAATATCAATTGTACTTTGTGTTTGTACCTAAAAGTCTGAATGAAAGACATTCGGTCTTTATAAGGCCACCTGCTTGATCATCTTACAACCTATTTGATAATATAGTGCTTCGCTACTACAGTCTTGTACCAGACTAAGTTAATTTTAGTAAAGATATACTTTCAAACCTTATATATTGCATAATTTATTGTATATTTCTCTATGTTGGACACTGAAAATTTAAAATCTATAAAATTTTGTAAAAGAGATAGTATTACTTTTTCATGTACCATTTGAGGTCATAAAATGAAAACTTGGAATTTGATATATCACCAATTATCATTTTTGATGGAATCTAAGCTCCCTCACCAAATTGATTCTGTAAATATCTCCTTGGTCTTAGATGTAATGGTGAAATACCTGGAAAGATAATATTTACTCGGATACTGTATATTACCAATACTTGTACATAACTTAACTCCATAATTTGCTGACATTAAATGTGAATAGGTGGTCTTCTATACAATGAAATATTGTAAATAACATTAAAAAGTAATGTACATATAAAGAATAGAGATTTCACTTTTATCCGAGACATAGAGAGAACATAGGAAATAAAGATTTTATGTTGCCATGAAAAACCAAGACATAAATAGATCTTTGCTTTGTATTCTTTTATTAATAATTTTTTTCCTGTTTCATATGAGATTAAATATGAACTCCAAGGTAAAATTTAAATGAAATTCTTTATTTGCAAATGGTTATTTTGCTAAAGCATTTTTTAACATACGTGTTGCTTTTCAGAAGGATCCGACTCTGATTGCTATTTTCTTTAAAATGTGTAATACTTCTGTGTTAATTTTTCTCTATTTTCTCTACACAGTGATCTGTTGTTTCAATTCTAAAAAAAGTATACTTATTGCTAAGAATACTTAGCTATTGATACCTATAGAAAAAGTGAACATTTTGAAAACAACTAATTTTGATCTCATTAAAAAAAATCAAAAAAATTGATGTTGATTTTGAAAACTTATGAAAAAGATAGAGAGAGAGAGAGAGAGAGAGAGATATTATTTATGGAAGATTAATTGCTTCTGGGGCATGTGATGAGGAAAGTGGGCTTGGAAAACTTCATAGTCACAGGACAGATTGAGAGAAAGAGAAAAGCAGCATGTAACATACTTGATGGGCTTGAGCAAAAGGATGGTAGAACGGGGTTTGGGAGAAATAACAAAAAGACAAAACTTATTAAGAGCTCCAAGGGACAGGAAAATGTGAAGGGCCATGATCGCCTATGTCCTGAAGGAACACAGCACATAAAAGAAGAATTGCTTCGAGTTACAAGTAAGAACATTATTTAGAAACAAGAAGTAATTGTTTTGATCAAAAGATACCAATTTTTATTTCAAATACTTGGTATCCTCGGAAGCATCACACTTATTCAATACAAACTTTGTACAATGTCATTAAACTCTCATGATCAAACACAACTGATTTTGATGATATTCTATGTAAAACTTTATGAAAAATGCTAGCTTTAGTGTTATCAGCACAAAACTTTCAGTTTGTTTTGTTTTATGGCATATCAACTGCAAATGGTTATTTAATGCCAACCAAATATTTTTTTCTCTTTTTTATATAAATACATATGAACAAAAAATGTATTCTTTGTAATAAAATCAGTTTGTAAATCAAATTTCATTAATACTTTTACAAAGAAGGCCTCTGTTGAGAGACAATTACATTGCGGTTAATATTCTTTCTTTCAATAAAGCATTACAGGCAATATTTATTCTCTACATATCTGTTTTTTTAGTTTTATTTCTGCAAAGGGTTTTTTTTATCAAGAGTTTGATTTTGTAGATATATTTTTTTTGTTTTTTAAAAACTTTATCGTTATTCTCTCCCATTTCACATCTTCCTGCAGAGGCTCAAAACTTTCAGTGATTATATATTTTTATGCTAGTTACTCGTTCCTGATTTTTAATACAAAATAACACTTTTTTTTCTGTCTGAATGAATGGGATGAGAAGCCAACACTATTTATTTACATCATTCACATTCAGTTTAATCTCCCCATCTTTGTTGTTATTATCATAATGTTTCAGTTGTTATGCATTTCATGACAATATAGATGAGGATATTATTCTGAATGTAAAACAATGTAAACATTTTTTTGCTTCATGGACTATAAAGTAGGAGCAGTTTCACTGCTACATGACATAGCAATCTCCTGTGGTATGTTATAGTCACCACTACATGACACAGCAATTTATCATCATAAGAGACTCGAGTGTTAGCTTTATCCAAAGTTATTTTTATCTGAAGACTAAGGATATATCAACCAAAAAACGATTGCAATAATAAATCAACAAAAATAAATATAGATTCTCATCAAGAAAAGAAAATATGCAGAATAATGAACTAAATAGAGATTTTAAATGAAAAATTTAGAATAATTTCTTTATTTGAAATCAATAATAAACTCATTACAATATATAACTTTTACAAAGGAAGGGAAATAACTATCAGAAGGTATTACTAAAATTTTATTTGCTACAATAATAAACATTGTATTTTATAAAAAATATTTGAATGCTAAGTTAAAATAAGATTAGGAGAAAAAGAAAAACAACTGTTTTTTCTGAAACTTCTTTTCCAAAGAAAATATGTTTAACTTGAAAATATAACCTATTGTGGACATGATTTACTAAAATTGCTTTTTTATTCTGTCAGAGTTTTCCTTTTACTATTGACAAAGTTTTTAAATATAATAACCAGTCTCACAAATTTGCCTCTTTTACCATATTTAACCTCCAGGAGGCACGGTGGGGTAATGGATAGCGGCTTGGATTGAGTAATCGGAGAGCTGGGCTCAAATTCCAGTTGGATCCATTACATTCACTTACGTGCTAATACTCTTGGGAAATGTATGAATCCTCTTCTTCTCCCCCCAGCTATGGATAAATAGCAGGACAGATCAGGTTCTATAGCCTTGGATGACAACTGGTCCACCGCAGAAAGAAATGGCAACCTACAGCGTTAAAAAATCTGCCTCATCAGTCATGTATCAAAAGATACATGATCGCCTTAACATGTATGCCGCATGGCACATAATTGACTGAATCTCCAGGGGTTCAGAAACAACAAAATTGATGCTATCTTTTTTATGCTTTTCAGCTATTCTTTCAATTATTCGTCTTTACTTTCTCTTTTAAGTGCAATATCAAACAATGTTTGTTTCTCAACAATTCCTTTCATTAAACAGAAAATAGTTTAGAAGCTGAAACTTAAAAAAGACAAATTTTCATTACTTTAACATTTAGAAAAAAATAACAGTAATACGAGTGGTGGAGTAATGGATAGTGGCTTGGATTGAGAAATCGGAGAGCTGGGTTCAAATTCCAGTTGGATCCATTACATTCACTTACGTGCTAATACCCTTGGGAAAGGTATGGAACCTCTTCTCTCTCCAGCTATGGGTAAATAGCAGGACAGACTGGGTTCTTTAGCGTTGGGTGGCAACCAGCCTAGGAGAAGGAGAAACTCTGAATTCAAACCAGCCTGGATAGGGTTGGGCTCTGTCAGGCTATTTTGCTCAAGAAAGACCACTTTTGAGGCTGCACTATGTATGGTGCCCCTATGACTGATGGGTCAGCGGATTCATGATCGTGAACAGTAATAGCATTAATTAAAGCATTCCAAGAATAAAATATAGTATTATATTATATACATATCTACATTTTGTCTTATTTTATTATACAAGGCAAGGTTTTATTTTCACAATAAAATTTTTATTGACCAATGATTATTGGTAAAATGTTCAGAATATATTTATATGATAAATATACCATGTGAATTGCAACTTATATTATTGTTTTTATTAGAAATATTTACAATAAATTATTTGGTGGTGTTAGATTACATTATGCACCAATGATTATTCATCAAAAAAAAAAATATATATATATATATATATATATATATATAGATAGATAGATAGATAGATAGATAGATAGAGTATAGTGTTAAGTGCCAGAATTGCTGGTTCTTTTTCCAGGTGAAAAGCCTCCTAAAAGTGCTTGATATAAAAAATTAGGATATTGCATTAAAATGTATATATATATATATATTAATAAAAATACATAATACTCCAGGAAACTTCAAGTTGTATGTGGGGTATTGTGTATTTTTATTAATATATACTTAATAGCTCTGTTATTTAGCATTCACCACTGTTTTTCTTACAGCAAAAGATATGTATTTATTTATATACAAACACTTACATGTACCTTTATTTATATTTATTCATTTGATTATATATATATATATATATATAAAGGTATATTTAGGCAGCAAGTATTCATCCAAATAAATTTGATTAAAAAGAACCAACAAGGTCTATCTATTTAATTTTTTATTATATTTTTCAAATTTTTGAATGAGGCTTTGAGTATTGTGCTTGGAATTGTGAATAAGCTGCCTGAAGTTCATATTGTGTACATTCGACCATCTCAGTTATTTTCAAGAACCAATGTGGTGTTTGTGTGGTAGGCAGAATACCAGGATGTAGACAAAGGAATTCTAACTACTACACAGACACCACATTGGTTGTAAGTACTTGAGGAAAAAAACAATAACACTATATGAACTTCGGACAGTTTATCTATAATTTTGAGCACAATACTCAACACTTTATTCAAAAATTGGAAAAATGCAATAAAATAATTAAACACACAGAACTTGTTGGCTCCTTTAAATCAAACTTGTGTATATATATATATATATATATATATTTCTGTATTTAGGCAGTAATCCTTCTTTTATGCACATTTCATTGAATATTACAGACAAGGTGCTTTGATTTAGTTTTTTATACAATTTCTCATGTGATCTAAAAAGATTTTTCTTTTCGGATGATAAATTATATAAAAACTGTCCAATTGTTCTCTCATGTTCTTGGCACCATCATCATCGTCATCTTTTGACTATTTCTTCTGGTTCTGCAGGTGAATATATCCTACTCTGCTCTGAAAAGCAGCAGTGTATCACTACTGTTGTCTTCTAAGGGAAATAGATCCATGACAAAAATGAAGATCTTTGATGTGGCATAGTATTCCATTGAAAAGAACCAATTGTGGGCTATAGATCCCCATCACTCCCCCTTTTTTAAATTGCGTTAAGCATCAACCATGTGAGGGATTTTATCCAGACCACATCTCCTACTCTGTAGATTCCAGGATCTATATGTTCAAGTGGTGGTGCTATATTAACACCATGCAGGTTTGATATTTGTATATAAAGTTAGCTGGTGCTGTCATGGATGTTGTGTCATCTTTTAGCATCATGTTATACCAATATAATGCCTCCATCATGGAACATTGTGTTCTAAAGGCAATTTGCTTGATTTCTCTATAAAACCATTCCCTGGCGGCATATAGGCACACCAGAATCTCAGTTGGATGACCCACTCCTCTGTAACACTATTTAGGAATGGAAGGGTTAATTAATCAATTAATTAACCACAGAAGTTAATTACGGGGATACTTAAACCGATAGATATAACGAAAGACATACTGAGCGATTACTTAAACCGATAGATATAACGAAAGACATACTGAGCGATTACTTAAACCGATAGATATAACGAAAGACATACTGAGCGATATTCTTTTTGTTTTGTTGTTTCCCAAACAGAGTATCGGTGAAAAAAAAAAGATTTTTTTTTGTTTTGTTATTTTCAAGTGCGAATTCAAGATAACCACTTTACTTTCTCGCTGAAGTTTGATGCTGAGATATGCCAAATTCTCTTCGAGGACAAAGGAAGGAAAAAGAGAAAGAAACAGACGGACAGGGCTTAACAACTTAGATGATAAGAGAAGGAAAGAATGCCACCCACGAAAATTTTGATCGTTATTGTCGTGAAAATTAGTTGAGGGATACCAGAGCTCTGGGCAAATAAAACATTGGCTGTTATCAGTAGTTGATGGGTCGTCTGCCAAACGCACCCAGAGCCCTAGAATGAGACCGCCTGGACAAGGACATCTGCATTTTGTTTTGGGTTCGTTTGTGATAACGAAGGCTATGTTAGGGTATTTTAATTAACCCAATTTCGCCAAAAAAGAATCTTCCACTTAATGTTGACGGATAAACCTGGTTGAAAAAAAAACATATCCCGTGAAGTTGGATAAAAATTGAGATTATCAGTTGACGCCTATTGGCCGAATAGCCAGGCGGAGATGATCATGTGACGCAGAGAGGAGGCCGCCACCGCCCATTGAGAGGATAGGTATGAGATGTTACTGCGAGGAAGTGGGAAAACCGTTGACGCCCTCTAAAGTATGGTGAGATACCCATATGAGAGCAGAAGAGGGTGGGAGTGGAATAAGATTTCCAAATACGGAAAATGATAATTATTTTTGGCCGAAAACAAAGAAAATCCTTATTGGGGATTTGAAATCAACGTGGTGGCCACACCACGTCTGACCCCACGCCAGGTTTTGATCGGCGTCCATATAAGCAAACATCTGCGGGAGTTTGTCGAGGAGAGTTCGCAGAGTAGAGCTGAGTTCGTCGAGGAAAGTCGAGACAGAGAGACGCGCCTCGCACAGGTGACCGCACGATTCCATGCCTTCCGACTTAGACTTCTAACCAAGAACAGATTTGTTGAAGACCGACTTTAGATTTCCCATCAAAACAAGTTTCCGACTAGACTTCTAACCAAGAACA
The DNA here is from genome assembly GCA_964036315.1 of Acanthosepion esculentum. Lineage (NCBI taxonomy): Eukaryota > Metazoa > Mollusca > Cephalopoda > Sepiida > Sepiidae > Acanthosepion > Acanthosepion esculentum. Next base: position 1,053,116 of record OZ038485.1, on the reverse strand, counting down.
AATTATAGAAGTCTGACTTATATTCGCCATCCCGATATCCAGAACTAGTTAAGGAACGCAAAAGTGTTACAATCCACATTTTTTTTTCTTCGGGCTGGGAGAGAAAGAGAGAGACGCACTCCTGTAACTCAACAAACCGACATAAAATTAATCACTATTCCTAACCAGTCGCTCGCCTTGAAGTTGTTGTTTGTGCTTTTGTTTTTTTGTCTACATTATTGTGCAGTATCACCTTGACCCGGATTCGGCTGGCACTACGGCCCGACGTCTGATTGATCTCGTCAACCTAAGATCAAATCACAACGTGGGTAGGTTGAATCGAGATCAAAGTAGTTGCTTCGGTGACCAGGCGTTGGAAGCGAGCCGGGTACGACAAGTTGGTGCTAGAACCCAACCAGACTTCAACCGATGTCCCAGGGTTAGCCCGTCACAAAGGACCGACGTCACAAGTGCGCCGCGACCAGTACGGGTGTCACAAATGGTGGCCTGACCAAGGATCAGGACGATGGGTGTCACACCTCTACAAATCTTGCAAACATCTCTCCACAGAATGTCGCACCATTGTCGATGAGTAACTCGGCAAGTGGCCCTCTCTCATAGAAAATCCAACTGCTGGATGATGCTGGCAGAGTCTTGATGCAGTAATAAATGCCGGATGGAAAATCAACTAGAGCACTGGCACCAGTTCTATGTACTGGGTATGCCTTGTAATCTCTGACCACTGCACAAACTGCTGCTTTTGAGACTTCAGGGCTGATCTGTCTTACAAAATATAATGTGCACTTCATGCCAGGATGGCTACTTCGTTGATGGATGGTTTGTGTATGAGTGGATTCCTGCTGTTCCATGGACACAGTGCACAGTAGTTCTGTTTCTTTTTGAAGTGCATCATTGAGGCATCCTGGTAAGTTGATCGGATTGGTTCATGTGAGATTTGATGAGCTCCATGTCAATTGTTAACCAAAATTTCACAGCCAACATCTTATTAACATTTCTGACACCACCTTTGTGTGCACTCTCATTTTTTCCGACAGCATATCAGAAACCCAGTCATGTACACATGCCAAGTCTGTCTTCAGGTGAACTGCAGTCGCCTGTCACTGCAACACCAGGTTGACACCTCTCAACATTGCGTTGAGCTCTGCCAGTCACCTGTCACTGCAACACCAGGTTGATACCTCTCAACATTACGTTGAGCTCTGCCAAGTTAATGTGCTTGTTTTCATGTACCAGGCACAGCCAACATGCATCCTCAACCAAAGATCCACCACTTTCTACAATGACCATGGTAGCCAAGGAGCGCTTGCATTAACCCATATGATAACTGTGTTCATTCACGCACTGCGCTGGATTCTCCTGTGCTATTCTGGTTATGATGTCAGTCAGCATTCAAACCAAGAGAGGGTCCCATGTTTCACCATCCCAGCCAGACATTATACAGTTTGCTTGTCATGAATGTGATTGTGACAAGGAGCCAACTTCACACTGGCGGATGTCTGGTTAATTGCCCACACAGGCAAAAGATCCTCTGATGAGTGAGTATGTTAGGCATCGGTTGGAACTCACTCTCATGTCTCCATTGCAGATGACCCTACTCTTCCCAGGCATGCAAACCAAGCACATGGGTGCCATCCTTTAGCTGCTCCAGATTCTTGCTAGTCAGTCTGAATTGTTCCAGGTGTGCTCTTATGTGGCCCGCGGGACACACACTCTCATTGACAATCATGTCGACAATGTACGAGGATGTGACCCTTTGGATAGTTTCATCTTGTGCAACCACAGTATTGATGATTGATTGCATGATCAATGGTGCACATTGAGCCCAAACCCCAAATGGGTAAGGCAATACCTTTGACCTTTGATTTCTACCAAAGAAAGGGCCACAAAGATTTGTCCACATGAATTTGCAGATAGGCTCAGTGCAGATCCAGCATGGTGATGTCTGATACTTCCTGTCACTACTCCCATAATTTTTGCACAAAAACATCAGTATTAGTTGTTTGCATCAACATATTAATGGGGTGGACCTTCTGCTTGTTTTTTTGTAGTACATCCCTTAGTGGGATTAGGCCCTGGGAGGGGGGGGGAAGCTCTTCTTCAGGGTATGGAAGTAGCCAACTGTTATCTATCCAAGTTTGTAGTTTGTGAGTGTACTCCTCCCTGAGATACTTTGGTGTGGGATACTCCTGTATCTGTTTCTTCAGCATAGTCACCAGACCACTTTCATGATACAACCCGGATCTTCCTGTTCAGGTCAAATTCTGCATGAAAGGGCTTATTGATGGTGATGGCTGTGCACAAAGATCAGTCAAGTTGAGGAAAATTCCCAGTGTCATTGCTGATCACACATACACCCACATGCCACCCAGCCTCCTAATGATGTCAACTCCAAGCAACCGGCTGTACCCCAGTAGCTCCCCATCTACAACCAGAACCTCAATATTGAACATCTGAGTCCACAGCACCTAAGGATCACATCGCCAAAAGTGAGCGCGTTTACGCCCTTCCTCTTCCAGGAGTGACAAAATGTTCTGCTAACAAGTGACTGTGAGCAACCCATGTTCACCAAGGCTGCACCCTTGATCCCACTGATCAACACAGTAATCTCAGGTAGCACCTCATTCAGATTGGGTTCGAGGAGCAGACTGGTGTTGAAGTCTCTGCCCCTGGATTATTTCCTGAACAATTTCAGGAGATATGGCCTATCTCACTGCACCTGTAGAAAACATATTCAGGGTTTCTGCCTTTCAATGTGAGGGTCCCATGCAGTCCTTTACAAAATGATTAGCACTATTGTGCCAATATGTTATGGTATTGCATGGCCGCTTGGTAGGAAGCTTCTTCATCCCCATCCTGTATTGCTTGCACAGCCACAACTCGCAAAACATCCTCCATGACAACGCCCTTCATACAAGCCAACAGCTGGTCAATCGCTAGTACGTGCATAGAAGCTGCTTCTCCTGCTTTGGCGATCCCCTTATGAATGTACATGCCAGTCTGCGGCTATTCACTCCGTTGAAAAATACTGCAAGGTTTTGTAACTCTACCAAGTATACATCGACTGATTCCTCGTGATGAAGCTGTTGCTCAGTGAATTGCTCATATGCCATGAACCCATCCATCACAAAAGCCATAAACAATTTTATTCGGTTAATACCCACTCTTCTCCCAGCTGCTGGTAGATACCAAATGCTCCACCCAACAACCTAAAGGGGATTATGTGTTCAAGATGTTTTACACTGCACATCTTGCATACAAGTTCTGCTTTTTCAACTCATTTGACCATGGACAGTCCAGACGCCAAGCCATCAAACCCTGGGATGAGTTTCATATCTAATTTCCCCTCTAACATTATGCCTATTGGGAGGACGAAATAGCTTGTAGTAAAAAAAAAAAAAAAAAGGTACAACTGTTTGGTGTACCAGTTGTACTCTGTTTTTTCAATCACAATCAGTGAGACTACCATGAAACTCCACACACAAAGCATGACCACTGAACTTGTTGGTGTCTGCATTCTTTCTGTTGTGATCTCACTCATGCTCTTTTATCACCTGGCTGACGCTTGGAAATTTGCATAACCCACAAATTCATCTCGCAAAATCTACAAGCTCAAGTTGTTCTTAAATTGCAGCTTATGGATGAGCCATATTTTCAATTATGTATTTTGCACATGAGACATGTACAAGCAGATTTTGTTTCGCGAGGTAAGACATTTTCCCTTCTACGTGCAAGATGATGTTCTTTCACATTCTGCAAAGCTGACTATTGCCCAACTTGCTATAGAAGGTTTCAAAGACACCAAATTAAAAATGTTAATTTCACTCAAAGTGGTTTTCTGTTGCCATAGTAGGATATGACAACACAACTATGAAATTCAAACACTATTGTTCAGTGATCAGAGTCACCTTCAGTGGCAGGATAAACTTTTTGTACAGCAAATGAAATTACATACAGAGTGATAAAGATTAAAAAAAAATGTATATGAGAATAGAAAATAATATTCAAGCAAAGATCTCTGGGATCCAACTGTTGTAAGAAATGTTGAAGTCAAAAATAATAGAAAAGTTAATAAAATCAATGAATGACTAATGAAAGATGAATGAATGAATGACTAATGAATGTTATAGAATGCTAATAAGCCAATGTTAACAGGTAATATAAGAAAATGATTTATTCAAATCTATGGGATACTGTGTTAATCAAATATATATTTCTATGGTTTATATTTTTTGGATAATTAAACCTGACATTGTGAAAAGAAGTTTTCATCAATATTTTTAATAAGGATAAGCTGAAATGCAAATAAATTTACCCTGTCCATCCATCCATATACACATATATTTCATTAATTCAAACATTATAGTGGATACTTGTATTTGAAATAGTTGCCCCGTTTTTATTTTAAACAGTATGTTTTAGTCTATAGGCCTGTGTATTTGAGAAATCTTAATGAAGAAAATGTGCTCTTTGGCAGGGATTGAACCTGTGCTTTCCTTTGTAGGAGAAACCACCATTTCATTTTGTGTACTTTACCACTCAGCTACAGAGAATGTCATGGTTCAGAAGGGCTCTGTTTTGCTTTTTAAGGAAAGCACACTTCCTCATTCAGATATTTTTTAGCAAAAAGCCCATATTTGCTCAGTTTTGTATTCAAAACATAAACAAAGTATTTTTTTAAAAATTAATGGATTTTGAATCGGACGTTGTTCAGTAATACCACAAAAACATTACAACCCACAAAAATTGTGGCAAAGCCACCAGAAGGAAAGAAAAACATTAAAGAAATCTACCTTAACAAAATAGAAATGGTTCAATAATCTAGGTTATAAATTTCTAATTAGGAAAACTACCTAGAAAAGATTGATTGATTCATTCATTTTGTATGGCTTATCAACCCTCTGCGAGTTATTTAAAGCCAGAAAATATTTTTAGATTATAAGAGTGTTTTTTTGGAGAATTGTTAGAAGTTTTAACCCATAACTGGGGGGGGGGGAGTGGATCCATACCTTCCCTTAGGGTATGTTTGCGCATGTGAATATAACGAACCCAACGGGAATTGGAACTCGGCTCTCCAATTAACAATTCCGAGCCATTATCCATTTACACCACTCGCACACCCAAGCTTACTTAGTATTCCCAAGCGCTCATCTAACTTGGTATTGACCAGGTACGACGTTGTTTAACTTCGGTGATCGTACGCGAACCGGTGTTTCAACGTGATGTGGCCGTTAGTTAGAAAAGAAGAGCTAGAATGCAATCCAAGACAGACAAGCCTCAGTGTACTGTACACTGAGTTGTCTGATTTTGATTACATATTTTTATTCTTTGTGGTTTAAAATGAATGTCTGGCATGATGACTTTTACCGATTTACCCTCTCTAAAATTATGACTACTACACACTCTGAGTAGCACCTGTGACTAATCACAGAGTGGTTTTTTTTCGTAAGTTAATGAATGAACTAAAGATTGATCCTAATGACAAGTCTTAAAGATTCATACCGAAAAAACACCATTTTTTTTATTTTTTACTAATGACTTTTTTTTCAAAACAAACCATTTCTGATAATGTACTTCAGTGCATTTTTTTGCGGAGTGGGGAGGGAGTGACAAACAACATAATGTCGGATGGTCCCTTTTTTATCTCGATTTGTTGACAGACTATATGTCATATCCAATTCCAGTGAGACAATAAATGTGGTTGAGCTTCAAGTTTACGTCTAAAAAACGATAAAACTAGTAAAATAGTTTTCCTGACAGTGACAGGCTTAGCACATGTATTTAAAAACCCAAGCCCATCTAAAAATTATTAAATATCCCAAACTCTAAAAATAAATTTCTGAATCCGTTGAATATTGGAAGAATGAAGGCATGTTACTGTTGTTTACGTAACTCTAATTTGGTGTTTTTTTTTACCCTTTACTTACAGTAACTCTCTTGGTCAGTGAATATTTTTTTTTTAGTTTCTATTTTTACATTACAAATTTTACGTAGTAACATAGTCGGCTATGAAGTACGACTTAATAATTATTTTCGAACTCAAGACTGAGAAGTGAAAGCTAAGGTTTTTTTGTGGTAGTTTTTTTTAACTTTAAACCTGAAATAAGAATATATATACAATCAAATCTTGTAAATGGAGGATGATAAAAAAAATAAATCAAGGTCCCTCCCACGCACTTAAAAAATATTGAAGCCAGAGAAACTCATTCTCCTCTTTGTTCGTCTACTTTTGAATTGAGCAAACAAAACAACCCGAAGATTTTATTAACTTTTTAGTTAGGTTCGTATAAAAAAAACAAATTAATTATAACTGCTGCTGTTTAATAAATACACTTTTTTTTCACAGTGAAACTAGTTCGTTCCCCTTTTAAACCCCCTTTCCTTTTTAAATGTTGTCTGAGCCTCTGAACTAAAAACACCTGCCTTTTTTTTTTAAATTCGTACTTATTTTTACCCCTCTCTTTTATAAAACTACCTTTTGCTTGATGATATCACGTAAAACATAATATCCACCTCTTTCTAAAAAATTTTTATAGTTATTTTTAAAAGCAAATGTCCCGTTTTCTTTAATAATGCATGTTGGCCGACAAATATTGCTTGTATGTCTCAGGCACTTGTCTGACTGCAGCATTTGTCAGTGTCATGGCGATATCTTGATTGAAGATTTTTTTTCTTTTTAAAGAAAAGATTCTCGCCTGCACCAGCCAACAACTAGTTGAGGAAGAGAATAAAAATGGAAATATATCGCCTTGAGAACGGAAATAAACAAAAAAAAAAAAAAAAAAAAAAAAATCAACCATTTAAAGTAGTAGTAGTACTCTTTTTAAAATCAAAACATTTTGAAATTTCTTAATTTATTTTAAACTTTTGAAGGGAAAAAAAAATCAGCACTTTCCAATTTTTTTAGTGAGAATATTTTTAAACGAGCCCCAAACATTTTTTTGTGAGAGTTCTGGACAAATGATCTTCTTGTCTGTTTACTCCCACCGATTGTAAAATGCCTGGTGCTTGAAAAAAAAAAAAAAAAAAAAAGATTTTTTTTCATTTTATTTTGATTTTAATAAATCTTTTAAATTCTTTTGGCTGCACAAATATTTCTGGAGGATTATACAAACAATAAAGAAAACCTACACTGAATAATTTCTGTGAAGCATATTTAAAAAAAGAAGAAAAAGGCTGTACACTAGTAGTACCAATACAGCACACATAAAAAAAGAAGGCAGAGTCAGTTTCATAATAAATGGAAAATTACTAAAAAAAGAAGAAAAAAAAGAAGACAAATCGGGTCAAATATTTCAAGTCGTGCTTCAACTAGTTTTATTCCTACAGAAATTAAACTTCTTTTTATTCTAAAGCAATACAATTCTAAAACGATAAATAAACGAAGCTGGCAAAGAACAAAAAATCAATTGGCTTCAGCTTCATTAAGACTAGTTTCCAAAAATAGTCGAAAAATAGGATCTAAATCAGAAATGGACTTTTTATGCTAGTGAAAAAATGAATATTATAATAATCACGTGTCACTTTGCTTTAATTTCGTTAATTAATAAAATTTTAAAATCTTAGTTACAGCTAGGAGGTGCTAGGACCATTTCACACAGTAAATTTTTTTTACCCGGTTTCAAGTAACGAGAAAAAACAAATCACTACTTTTTTTTTTAAACTAAAAAGAAATAAATAACATCTGTTCACATACGTAGAGAGAGAGAGAGAGAGATATCATTTTTTTAAAATTAGAAATAAGACGAGTAAAATAACAAACATACTATCAAACGTTAGCCGATGAACAGACTTGATTTTTATTTCTCTTTATTTTAAGGAATAAGGTAGTTTTTATAGGTATTATGAAAAATCGACCACTGCAATTGGAATGGTTGTTTTACTTTTGTTTGTTTGAGTTTGATGAAAGAAAATCAGTCGAGATGTGTGTAGTAAAAATAAATGTCATTTTATTTTTATATAAGAAAATGATGTCAAATCAAGAGCTGATCTTTGAACTTTGCCCAACACTTTTCGTAAATTAATTTAGGAAAGTACATTTTCTTAAAATAAAGCGTGTCATTTGAAATGTGTCATACAATTCCCCACCCTCCATATATATATTATATATAAATAAATTGGCCTTCGACACAATTACTACTACTACCACCTAGGTAGTCATTATTTATTTGTACATGGCCAAAACAACGATGAGTTTGTATGGAGATTTTTTAAATTTACTGTTTGTATTTTTTCATTTTTACGAAAAAGAAAATGGTTTATAAACAAATTATAATTAAATTGTAATCTTAGATATTAATTTAATTAATTCATTGCTTTTTTTAATCATTGCTAATATGAAACACTGTCTTGACCCTAAGCGATAAATTTGATTGGTCCATGCAACATGTTGACCTCATTGCGTCATCAGAGAGACAAGAGAAACTCTCATGAATCAGTCCAACTGGATCGATTATTGATTTGGGTATCCACGAACCAAGGACGTTATAAAATTATCAATAAATAAACGAACTAATTTAATTCTTTATGTTCGAAAAATATTTATTAATCTTTTTTCCTTTACTTTTTTTAAATCAATCCTTGAATCAATTTAGTTTATGTCAAAAAAATTATTTGAAAATGTGAAGAAGAGTTTTATGATATCGAGCGTAATCTTCGAAAAAAGGGATCTTAAAATTAATTTATATTGGCTGTTTTATCGTATTATTTAATTTCACTGTGGCAATTCAATTTACAGCGTTATTTTTTAAAATGTTGATTTTCAGTGATTATTTTAAAGTACTTGAGTACAACTTAAAACTTTTTTAGTTTTACTTTTTTTTTTAAATAGTTTTTTTTTTAAATTTGTGGGAGGAAAAATACGAAAAAACTACACTTACAGGGGTTTTTTCAGTAGAAACTAAAAAAAAAAAAGGGAAAATGAAAATACTTTACAAAACAAAAAATAAACATGTTTTGGTGGAGAGAAAGCCAATATTTTTTTTTGCATGTGTTAAAAAAGCAAAGCTTAAATATTCATTTCATGATCATTGTCAAATGTCAATCAATGACCACCTTCCTTACTGTAAAAAAAAGAAGATAAATGAGCTGTTAAAATTTAAAAACTAACAAGAAAAATGGAAATTAAAAAAAAGGTTTCGTGTTTTTACTTTTGAATTAAACATTTTCAGCTTTTACGACTGCTAAAGAAAAAAAATTCACTTTGTTGTGTAAGTTTTAATTTAAATGAATTTTCTATTTTTTTTTGGCCTGATATAAATTGCAAGCAATTAAATAAAAATTAAATAGCTTCTAATTAAATTATGCACTACAAAACTTTTAAGTTTTTGCCACAATTAAATAATAATATGCATGTATTGTAAATGCGTTATTTTTTTTAGCAAACAAAAAAACAAGTTGAAAAAAATGAACAGGCTTTTTTTGCAGAAAGAAGCGATGTGATCTATTTTTCTATAAATTAAATTTATTGTGATGTTAAGTCTTTTTATGAAGAATGCAATTCAAATGTGACCTTTCATAAAATCATGCAGTTTTCTCGTGTAAAAAAGAAAAAAGAAAAAGAAGAACCATGCACGCTCATTTCGGCTTTTTTTGCCTTTTTAGAAAATGAAGTTACTCCTGTCAGAAGTAAAAAAAAAACAAAAAAACACACACAACAAATAAGTGAAGTGCTACAACTTGCCTACTGAAGTGAAATATTTAAAACTAAAAGTAATCGGGAAATTTAAAGTAATGCATTCAATTAAGCATTTTTTTCACCCCACCTGGATTATTCAGCAACTACTCTAGTAGCAAAACAACAGTCGGTGCAGAAGATTGGCAGGCCGTTGAAATTGTTGTAGTAAACATCTCTTGAGCAATTCACCACCATTCATTCAATTCCATACATAGATACTTCGGGAAAATAGTGAGAGCGAATAGAGAAAGACAGGGAGAAAACAGATGGAGGGAGGAAATATCAGAGAGAAAGGTTAATAAGTACAAATGAAATAAGTTAAAATAAGAATGATTGATAAAGAAAAGAATAGAAATTGGATGTGAAAATAAAGTCGTGGTATCAAAGAAAAAGTTATACAAGGTACAAAAAATTAAGAAGAAAAAGTAGAAGGAAACAGTGCATGAGAAAGCGAGGGGGAACAAAAGAGAGGAAGACAGATAAAGGAATAATATAGGATGAAAGATTGATCATTTGAGAAACAGAAAGTGTATGCCACGGACAAAAATATGAATTGTCAAAAAGTTAGAAGTATTAATTAACAAAAAGAACGAAGGAAAGAGAGATGAACATTTTAAAAGAAAAACTACAGAGAGTGAGATGAAAAATAAATGGTTTACTTTGCATTGTTAACTTATGTCTCTCTCTCTAGTCTCTAAATGAATGAATGTAAAATTTCAATGATTGACGTTCCTATCGATTATTAAGTCATAAATTTTAATTTTGAGATCGCCAAAGAAAGGGAATAATTCGAGCAGAGAAAGATAATTTTAGGCTTTTAGCAAAAGAAAACCATTTATGATTATTACTGCTCGTCTAAATTAATTAACACAACGGTTCATTAATTTTATTAATAAATATCGTCAAATAAAGTGTGTTGTAGTGTAAAAAGTAAAAGACACGAAGTAATATGCTGTTTGCTTCTTCTTACGCAGTATGACTGCAGCTGAGATGGTAGAACCAACGAAATGCCGCTGTTAAGTCAGTGTTACTAATGCTCAGTGAGGTTATCATCTACCTACTGCTGTTTGAAGTGCAGAGATGGTGGCGATGATGAAGAAGAAGCCAAATATAGATATAATTAGGTTGATGATGATGACTGCTACTGCTGCTGCTGCATCATGACCACTGCTGTAATGATGACAATCGTGGCGTGACCACAACTGAAGCATTTCTCAACGACCATTAAGAAACACAGTTTTAGATGTGTTTACACTGATATCCTTACAAATTATTGGTGATTACATTCACTATTAAATCCAGTGTACATATATATTCCCCACCCTCATTCCACTTTCTTCATTGGGGGGGACTCTGATGCGGTCTTTAAAAAAAAAAGAAAAAAGGGCGGGATATGGCATGACGAAACCCGACTGAGTGGATTTTAAAAAGACAAGAAGATTTAAGTAATGTTGTTTTTGTTGTCAATGCAACATCATTGAACTGAAAAATTCAAACCTTTTTGAAAGAAAGATTCTGTATACTACAACATCTTTTAAGAAAGGAATAAAGAGATAAATCAAATTTATATATCTTTGGTAAGTATGTTTCTTACCATTTTTTCTGGAATCAAATGAATGAATGTGTAGTAGATTATATTTTTTAAATCAAATGTAATAAATGTGTCTTCATATCTAAATGAGAAAGTATTTGAAAGAAAATAATTCAATATAGATTACAAATTTGTTCTTCTTTATTTTAATTTTTTGAGAACTGCTAATTCTTTGATTTAAAAATGTTACCCAGGATACAGGCTACTTTTTTTAATTGAATCTCTGTAACCAAAGTACAAGTAACTTTCAGTTGAATTTTTTCACATTAAAAAAGATAAAATAATATAACTTAGAAATTAAAATTATTTTTCCCAATGAGTGACTTTTTCGTTTTTTTCAACTCGTTTCGTGCATAAATTGCCAGAAAAATAATTACAGGAACAACTGTTGATTAATTTTTACATACATGTAAAAAAGCATTTTTAAAATATATTTTTGAAATGCTGTCAGTGTCATGTAAAATAAATTAATATTAAAATATTTATGCAGGTAGGCAATTTTAATTTTCTCATTACATGTCCATATTTTAAAGAAAAATGCTTTATTTTTCTAAAGTGCAAAACAGTGATTTTGGCAAATTTCTTTCTTTCTAATTCATTGAATTTTCTGACAATTTAATTAATTCCTAAAAATCTCTTAATTTATTAATCATAATTTTTCAAATTGTAGCTGTTTAACTAAAAAGGCCAATAAACACAATTTATTTTTTAAATCAATTCGTGTAAATAATCTTTTTATTAAAATCACGAATAAAACATGTTTTTTAAATTTTAATTATCAATTTTTAATCGATTTTCAAAGAAAACAAATCATTGAATAAAAAATCTTCTTTAACTTATGTTTCGGTGTTGGTTAAAAAGTTAAAGCATTTTGTTTTTTACAAATAATTTGTCTAACATTAACGAATTTTCTATTATAAATTATTTGTTTAAATTAAACTTTTTAAATGCTTGCTTCTTATCACCTGACCACTGTAAAAATTACCCGATAAAATTTATGTAATTTAAAAAAATAATTGTTTGCTGGGTTTAACTTTTATATTATTTATAAAATTTATAAAATTATAGTTAAACAAACAAAAATGTATTTTTTGCAAATGTTCAAAAACTAAGATTTTGAATTGAATACAGGTGTCCCCTCCAAAAAACTATAAATGAATGAAAATCTTGCTTCGTTATGATTTTTCATTTTTTTTTTTTTTTTTTTTAAATTATTTTGTTTGTGCATTTACAATGTAACATGTTTGTACACAGAATGGAATTTAAAAACAAATTAATTTTTGTTGTACGTGATACATTCATTCATTCATTGTTTCTGTTGTAAATCGGTTATTGTCAATGTCAGCTGAGTACTAGTACATGATCGCTTTTTAGATGAGAAAATAATACTTAATTACTTTATTCAATATAGAAAATAATAATTACTTGAAAGTTGACACACTTGGTACTTAAGTTCAAAGCTATCGACCTATTGAGAAGCGGTTTAAATATCATTCTAGCTCACTTGATTACATAGTCATCATAAGACTTCACTTACATACTTACTTACTTAATAAATTCATCCTTCTTCTATAATCAGTCATCATTTTCATTTAATTGTACTTTTACTACTTCCCTTAATTAAAAAAGAAAATATCAGTTAATTGCTAATAAACAGAGACACTGACTTGTCTTTTTTTTGTGATTCATTGATGTCTTAAATCTTTCTATCATCCGTGAATTTGTTACCTGACGCATGTGATTCATTTTTTAAAATCATTTATCCAAACCATCAGGTGGTAATTCTCTAGTAATTCTGCGGCCTCTTTTTGACGGGTTAAAAACGGCCCACACTGAATGAATTTAAAAAAAAAAGAAGAAAGTATATAAAATCTCGTTTTTCAATCACCATTATGATCTCTGTTAAGAAAAGAAATGATTATGAGTAATATTTTATGTGTTAAACGTCCAATATTCTTTCTTGCTTTGGAATGAGTTAATAATTTTGTCTTGGATCTTTTTATTTTATTCATTTCTCGAATTTAAAGACAACTTGACATCTTCAAAAATGATACCATATACGACCTGAGATATTCTTAATCATGGAAATATCTCTATCGCAATTGTTGATTGTTTTTGTAGATCATAAGTTTGAACCTTATTAGGTGTCCTATTCATTGTAACTTTGTGCCAAGCTATATCGCTCCTTCCTTCCCTCCTCCAGTCAGTCATCTTGACTATCTTGAAAAAGAAATTAAAAGATGTAGCAGAATGTCCTTACAAATGAGACATCAGAAAAATAAAATATGTGATGGTACTGAAATGTTCTTGATCTGACCCATTTTTCAAACTTCTTATCAAATGGCCAAACATCAGAAATTATTTTCAAAGAGTTTCTTCTTTGGGCTCAGAACATTTCAGCACCCTTCAAAAAAATTGCTTAATTTTTCGTATTTTATTTTGTGCTTTTCTCATTGGGAAATAAATGCATGAACCTGAAATCTTCTCCCTAACCAAGTGTACACACACACACACACACACACTTTAAGTAGAGAATGGTGTAAATCTTTTATATCAACAATAGAAAAGATGATGATGATGATGATGATGATGATGATGATGATGATAATGTGTTAAAAAAAGAGTCGGCTGTCATCTGGATCATCAAGGACAGTTCTATCCTTAACTGCATAATATGTGCTTTGCCGTGGCTATATACAGTTTTGAATTCAGAGTTTTCCTTCAAGACCAGTTGCCACCCATGGCTATAGAACCCAGTCTGTCCTACTATTTACCCATAGCTGGGGGGAGAAGAGTCAGATTCATACTTTTCCCAAGGGCATTATTTACATTATTCGGGCTATTGTCCTAATCTTTGTCGCCATATTTATTACAACATTTCGGCCGTTGTATGCTCTGGCCTTCTTCAGGTGGTTGGACTGTTGAACTGAACCCTCTATTTCACTGACTGGGGTAGACTGTTCTAGTTCCACATGCCATGTTTAATGGATGTCAGTTATCAGCTATCTCCTGTTAATTTTTCCCTCTGAAAGTTCTCCACTGCCTTAACCCAGTATTGAACTCATACTCTTTGGGTCCTGTCAAGGGTATTAGCACATAAGTGAATGTAATGTTGAGGGCACTCATATTGCTTGCATGTAAATATAACAAGTAATTTATCTATTTCCTGAAGATGGCTACGGAACTTAATTGAAACTTTGTTTTATTTATTAATTCTTTAAAAGACATAAAGTAGATTTCCTTGCACTAATGTTTTTTGAGTTTTTGAAAAACTTGTGATACTTTTATAAGTGCTGATACTATCAAATACTTACCAATTGATTAGTAATAATTATAATAATAGTCTGACTAGACCATGTTGTCAAGGTTGATTATAGAGAAATACCTGCATTTAGTTGCTACTACCAGGGCATGTAAAGTAATTATATTTCTTTCTGACATTGTACAAGAAAACCAAACTGATGATGTTCTGAGTGGACCCTGAATTTTTAGCTGTCACAACAAACAGGTATTCTCTCAGGGTGTCCCCATACCTTAAGTGCCTATAGAGCTTTAAGCTCAACACAGGTCTGAAGTGGAACTTGTACATATGATCTATTGCTAAAGATACTGGAAAATGTTTGGTTCTCTGTACCGCTCCAGTAAGTACCTGACTCCTCTTGCTATCCTCTATATTTACAAGAGCCAGATCAGGCTAAAAATTAAGTACTGCTGCCCAGTTTTCTTCATTTTCTAGTTTTGATAGAGTCCAAAAGCATCTCTGCATTCTTGTGGGTGATGAATTATTTTCCAACCTCCAACCCCTTTCTCATAGACAAAACATCACAAGCCTCTTGCTACTCTATTGCTATTTCCATGGAAAGTTCTCAGATGAACTACATTCCTTAGTTCTACTTGTTCTAACCTTCACAACTAAGACCTGCCATACCATGCGCATTTTAGTGAACCACCCTCATTCCCTTGATATTTCAATGGTGAGATGTAAGTTCCACTCATGTAGCTTCTTACAAAATGTTGCTTTATGGAACCAACTCCCAAGAGAATGATTCCCTGATCACTATAATCTGTTCAAGTCTAGGATTAACTGTTATCTTCCCCACATATCCCCATAAACTGCCTCTTACTCTGTAACCCTCTCTCTCAAGTGAACTTTGGGGCTTATACAAGTTGAACATTATTGTAAAAAAAAACCCTAAAGAGATGGACAGTCAGGGTCAATGCATCCCAATGAGGAAATACCAAAAGAGCTAAACTATTTCTGTCTTCAATTCCATGTATGCATGGGATTCTCATTCTAAACTAACCATGTACCACATTGCGTTTGAGTGGATATACAGATAAGTCCCAAACTCATTTATTTGATGTTATAGCATTTAAATAATATTAACATACACACATATACAACACATGATGAGGCAACCACCTTTGTATATGTAATTAATTTTCATGGTTTTGAGGTGATGCACACAAACATTTAACTTTATATATTAGATTTTTGGATTATTGCAGTATTGCTTGAGAGCAGATCCTCTATGGTTTTTTCTTCCACCATGATATTCTAGAGATATCATGTTATAGAAAAATAAGGACATTTCTGTCTTTCTATGAATTCAAAAATAAAATACCCTATCAGAAATCTTTTACTTTACAAATTGAAGTAAAGAATTCCCACAAAAGTCAGAGACTCAGCATGGTATGCATTTTTTGCAGCAGACAAAAAGAAGAAGAAAGCTCACATACTTGAACTAGCAGTAGGCAGGCAGCATTCCATGTGAGAAGAAAAAACAAAACATTAAAATGTCCTGTTTTTAAAACAGGCCCCATTGGCTAGTTCTTTAGCCAATTGATAACAGCCTGATATAGTGAAAACCTCTCAAGAGTCAAAGGTGGGAGAGTTGTTCTTGGAGCTTCTCATTGTGGGTACATTTTCCTGAATGCTTCTTGAGATCACTGCAATCAAGGAGCTTGGAGGGGTGCACATTACTGGATTGGGTAAAGTGTGCTTTCTCAAGGGAGACATAGCCTGGTGCATCTGCATCAATCAATGAGCTCAATTTCAGTGTTGAGTTTGATCAAAGTAAAAAGGCTTGGACTACTTCATGGAAATGAGCAAGCAGCTGAGCATCCAAAAAGTTAAGAAATAAAGAGCCAGAGGATACAGTACCTGATTTTGCCAGGAACGAAAAGAGAAGGAACTGCAGTTATGGCTGTTACTGTATCCTGAAGATGAACTTGGCCTACCCAAGGTTCTCATTCCATTGGTGGTAGTCATGCTGAAGAACAAGTAGAAAGTCTGCCCAGTTTTCAACTACAGAGATTTGAATAACTTTGTGGATACATTCACTTCTAATGTGGAGGTGTGCACACAAAAGCTGTGTGAATGGTGATGTCAAGGAGTCAGCATGTCTCTACTGAACTTAAAAATGGTGTATCTGCAGGTACATGTTGACAAGGCTATGTGGCCCTTTCAAACTGGGCTGTTTAAAGGTCAAATATACTGCTTCACATGGCTAGGTTTTGGTCTAAACATGATACATCTCCTTATAAGGTCTATCATTGAATTAGTCTCAATTGGACAGACTGGAAGATGGAACTAAGGTGCTGTGCTTTCAGGTTTGAGAAGAGAACAGCACTCTCCAATGGACATGGGGAGGTGAAGTCCCGGACATTTCTCAGACTTGCTGGAGTGTATTCTCCCTATGGGAAAACTTGTTGACTTTCCTGTGTGTAGCTGGCTGAGTGTAACAACTTCATTTCTTAAGTGACAAGCCCACATGGTGACTAAGAGCTGACAATGTCAAGGATGCCTCTTTCCATTGCACTATAGTTGCAACAGTGACCAAAGTATGTGAAATGGATCCTGTTGGTGGGGACTGGTGTGTGAGTGACCACTAAATGAAGGTATGGGTGGATGCAAGTCCCATGGCCACTGGAGTAACACTGGAGGTGAATGGAAGCATTGTCAAGATCACTTGTTGGTTGTATCCAACAGATGCTAAGCATATTAATTTCACTGAGATTCATGCAATGATAAGAGTCATCAACCTGGCTCTTCAATGACAACTGATGATCTTATACCTGGTTCCTACATGTGTTCATTGCTGGATATCAGACACCATAAAGTGGGATGCTGGTAAGGCGAGAGCTGGAAACACATTGCGTACTGGTTGAGGAATATGCCTTGACAATGTGCACAATGCTTGTCAAATCCAGTCTGAATCAAGCGGATTGCCTTACCAGAGTGCGAGGTGGTTAGATCCTACACAGGGAAGGAGCTGAGGTGTGCTCATTATGTGTAAGTATAAGGTGGAATGTTGGTAAGGCGACAGCTGGAAACATATCGAGCACTGGTTGATGACTATGCCTTGACAATAGGCATAGTGCTTGTCAAATCCAGTCTGAATCAAGCAGATTGCCTTACCAGAGTGCTCAGTAGTTAAATCCTACACATGGAAGGAGTTGGGGTGTGCTACTATGAGCAGAAAGTCCAAAGAGATTTAGGTGGCTAACATCCACTAACAGAGTTGGTACCTGATTGTAAAGAGGACCCTGTACTTTTCCAGATCTGTCGACTCTTCAATATCAACAAAGGCTGGAAGGTTGGTCATTGAGGATTGTGATGACTGCCAATCCATTGACCTAGTACCAGCACATTAGTGGAAAGGAAGTGAGAAATAACTGGAGTGGGTTAGCAATGGACATCACTCACTACAATGGTGGACATTTCTTGATACTTATTGATTGTAGTCCCTCACTAAATGAACATATCTCCACCAATTAGAATCATTCTTTTACAAACAAGATCCACCAACAGAAATCTTAACTGACAATGACATAGTTTTCATTTGTAAGCACTTCAAGAAATTCCTGAAGGACTTGGGAGTGCAGCTATGGTTCCAATGTGCTTATGCACTGGCTGGGAATAGTATAGTAGAATGGAGTCACAGAAGTATTAAAACCACTGTGACCAGAAAGCAGTGTTCCATATCAGAGGCAGTGTACTGGTATAATGTCACATCTAAGGACAACCTCTCACCTTCCACACCACTGATCAACAAACTGCAAAAGTACCACGTCTGGGTATGGGACATTAATGCTATGCCTCCGCCTGAACCATGGAATGCTTAAGGAGCAGACAAAGAGGGGTACATTGTCTGGGTTAAGAATCCACAAGGGAGCTGTATGACAGGCCACGTAATTAAAATTAACAGTCTGCACTCAGTGCAGATTCAGTAACGGAATTCCGTGTCACATGAAGGACCTGAATCTTTTCCTGGGGTCATGCCCATCAGCTGAAGATGATTGTTATTCAGCAGAAAGTGAGTAGTTACTTGACTTGTGTTTGACCTCGCTAGCCAATTCCCCCAATATCAGAAGCCCAGAGACTGATGCAGGAGAACCCAATGACTTCTCCAATGAAAGTTCATCTGAAGGCAAAGCTTTCCGGAGAAAGAAGTTTTCCCCTGGCTGCATTTACTGTGATCATGAGATCAAAGAGTGTAGTAAAGAATTACTGCAGAAATCAAAGAGACTCGGGGTGCCATACATTTTTTGCAGCAGACAAAAAGAAGAAAGATCTTGTATCTCAAACTAGCACTAGGCGAGCAACATTCTACCTGAGAAGAAAAATCAAAAAAGAAATGATGTAATAGTGTCCAGGTTTTAAAACAGGTTTCATGTCACTGATTGGCTGGTTCTTTGGCCAATCAGCAACAACCTGAAATAATCAAAACCTTGTGAGAGTTGAAGATGAGAGATTTATTCTTGGAGCTTCTCACTGTTGGTGCCTTTTCCCAGGTATTGATGTTGGCTGGATTTTTTTGAGGATTTGTCTCCAACCCTTCTTTTTGTTCCCATGTGGATTTTCTATGCAAATATTCTCCACCTGTTTGCTTTGTTTCATTTAATATTTAAGATTTACACACAGAAAATTTTGAAAATGAGTCACCAAGAAAGCATGCTGGAAGTGATCAGTTATGTGGTGTCTTGAGATATATTAGTTTTTTCTGATAGTCATCCATTTGGTATTAAATGTCACTTGACAAGTTAATCAAATATAGAATACCATGATATAAATAATGTTACAAATGCTTTAGAATTAGAAAGGACTGTGACATGCAAATGGATTATCAAGTCTTAGAATATGAAAAGTTTATAATCTACAATATATACCAGCAAATATAAACAAATTCTTAGTTTGGTAGAAAACTGCAAAAACCGAGTTTTGAGATCTTAGTTCTATTTTAAATTTTAATTGCAATTTATAGGCCTAAATACAATTTGAAAAATACCCCCCCCCCCATCTGACATATAGGCTGTTGACAAGAGATCTCCATACAGTCTTGCCTTGGTTTTTTTTGTATCAGCTGGCTTCAGCTGTATCGCAGATGACTGATGGATGCTTTGAGGTCCAATGCACCAAATGTCTTTCTGCAGCCCTAGCCTTTTTATGACACTCTATCCTGACTCATCGCAACAAATAGCTATCTCCTTGTCTTGTCTGTGTTTCTGCAGCAGGGGATTTTTCATCTGTGGAGCTGTTTGCCATAAATGCAACTGTTCTCCTTTCACACACATTTGCGACTGGCAGCCATCTCCAAAATATTTCATTGATAAAGGCTTAACATTATTTTTTTTGTTTGTTTTTAGTTTTATCTATTAGCATTTCATAAATAATATAAAAAATGAATATATAACTTTGATGAAAAGGTTTGGCATACATTTACTATTTGCTTATGTATTTATCAATCTATGGCTCATAAAATATGTGGTAGGTACATAATAAATGGGTTAGAAGTGTTTTCTTTAGTTGTTACTTTATAATATAACCCTGTGACTTCCTAATAACCTTTAACATCTGATAATCCAACTTCAGGGTTAATCTGACAAGGCTAAGAGACCAGGGAGTTTGGACTATAAAAAGTAAACCTGTAGTTATTTAATTGGTAGATAAATCTACTACCAAATTTGAAAGATAATAATAAAGGTTAATAAAATAATAAATGATATAATGAAAATGTCTAGATATTGTAGCTGTCCTTTACAAATCTCATATTATTTTGGATTTGATAACAAATTAGGTAGAAACATCAGAGATGGTTCAGTTCTAGGAAAGTTACTGAAAATACCAAAATGAATTTAGTCTTTATAGCGGAAGTGAAAGGCAGCAGTCTGTGGGTTCTGCTGAACTGACTACAGTTCGTCGTTCTAAGAGTGGCGTGCGTGATATGTAAGCAGAATAGTGGATGCTTACGCAAATGTAGCAACAGTCCCTGGCTAAATGGAATGATGGATGAACAAGGAGAAAAAAATGGCCTACCTTAGAATCCGAAACAAGTGCGAACGCATTTCGCCTGCAGAGTGCCGGAAGTTAACAATAAAAGCACGAGCGTCCTTGGGGGGAGGTTATTTATGAGTTACGGACATGTAACGTATGCAAATTTTGGCCAGTTAGAACTGATATAAAACGAACAATCTCGCAGGTGGGGGCGTCTTTTTTTTCTTTTGTTCGTGAGTTGGTCGAACGGATTGGGTGTGCGTATTGTCAGAGACTAAGAAAGACTACAGGAATCTATCTTCCTCCTTATACTTGGGATGGCAGTGTTAAACTTAAAACCAACTCTTTTCCTTCAAGCTATTTCGGCAGAATTAGAACTATGGCGTCGAGGCAATTTGATGTTCAACTAATTCCCGAATTCAGCGGTGTGGCAATGGACATCCCAATCATGGAATGGTTGGAAGATGTGGAATTAACCTGTGTGCTTTGCAAAATAACCAAGATAGAGCAGGTCTTACCACTACGATTGAAAGGTCTGGCTCAGGAAACATATCGGCAGCTATCAAAAGAACAACAGAGTAACATTGAGGAGATTAAGCGTGCCCTTGTGAAAGCCTACGGAACGGACTCATTCGTAGCTTTTGAACGATTTACCACGCGCCGCCTCCATCCAGAAGAGACTGTGGACAAGTTTCTAACAGATTTGCAATCGCTGGTAGGCGAAATGCTGCCGGAATGTTGGATGAAGAGTGCCTTCATTAATTGGTTACCAAGTCACATCAAGGGGCTCCTTCGTTCGTCTACCAGGATGGAAACGCTAACTTTGAGAGAGCTACTTGAAAGAGCTCGCGCCGTATTGGTAGATACCAGGGACGAAAATTTAGCCGCTGCAGGGCAACCTAAGCAGGCCTCACATGCACCGACCCTTCGCGAAACTAGCCAGAGTGATATCAGCTGTTTCAGGTGCGGGGGCCCGAACCATCTGGCTAGAGATTGTATGCAACGTGGCAGTGCTAGAAACCGGAGAGAAAGATCGGCAATGCGCTGTTATCTCTGCAACAAAACAGGGCACTTAGTAAAAAACTGTCCAGGAAACGGAAACAGGGGCGAGATGTCAGCGCCACTCTCTCCCCATTCAAATTAAAAGAGGCGTTGCCCATGATTGAAGCTGTTATTAATGGCAAGAAGCGCACAGCACTGGTGGATTCTGGATGTTCTCAGTCCCTCGTGACTGGATTTGTATGCAACCCCTGGAGTCAGCAAGCATCGGATGTCCTAACAGTCAACGGTGAAACCCTCCGCAGTAATGGTGTTGGGACTATCACATTGGCGGTAGATAATGTGGGCCCCATGGAAGTTGATTTTGTGGTTGTGGACAGTCCGCTGTTAGGCTTTGACATGCTAATTGGAATGGATGTAATCGAAATGGCTTGGCTTAGGGTGGCTGCAGCATTTATTAAGAGGAGAGCGGCCGACATAACAAAGGGTTGGGATGACAAGGTGATCGACGTCCCTTTAACGATAATGACAGAAGAAGTCGTCACAAGAGTGCGTCAAAAAGACCCCCTGCGAGGAAAGTGGTGTGTTAGTGGTCCCGAGCTCGACCTTTGGGTCGACACAAGCTCTTTAGCCACCGGAGTATCATTGGACCACGATGGAGTTGCTATGGAGGATGCAAGCTGGTTACGAAAGGAAAGGGATACGCAGCACATAAATTTGACGGAGCTTGATGCGATGCTAAAAGGTGTAAACATGGCATTAATGTGGAAAGTGAATATATTGCATCTTCATACTGACTCTGCCTGTGTACACAGATGGGTCATGGACACCCTCATGGGGAAGGCTAGGGTGCGCACCAAAGCGGCAAGTGAGATGCTAATGAGACGGCGGCTTGATACACTCGCAAGCTTGGTCCAAGAATATGAACTGTCTGTGGATGTGGTCCTGGTGATAGCCTAACGAGAGTACCACAGCGATGACTTGACCTTATCAAGATGGTTGAACCTTCATGCTGTGCAAACACTGTGTCGCCAGACAAGCACGACTCTGACTGGATAAGGTCCATCCATCACCGAAGTGGCAACCCTGGAATAAGGCGAACGTTGTACTTCGTCAGACAGGTTGACCCCACAGTTTCTAAAGCGTCGGTTAGGGCTGTGGTGAGAAATTGCGAGAAGTGCCAGTCGATTGACCCTCCACCCACGCGTTGACCGAGGGGGAGATTGGACCTGAGTGACACTTGGTTTCGAGTGGGAATGGATGTAACACACTACCAAGGCCGACACTATCTGTCCCTCATTGACTGCGGGCCCACGCGGTTTTCAATTTGGCGTCGTCTGAGGCGACAAGATGCAGCAAGCATTATCATCCACCTGGAAGGTCTGTTCTGCGAGTGTGGATCGCTGGCTGAAATGCTCGTTGACAATAACACAGCATTTCGCAGCAAGAGCTTCGAGGACTTTCTAAGTGAGTGAGGAGTCCGATTGCATTTCCAGAAATGGCATTGTGGAATGATGTCATCGAAGTGTTAAACAAATTGCAGCAAGGAAACAGCGCACCATAATGGAAGCAGTCTATTGGTACAATGTCACTCCTAAGGATAATGTGTTGCCGCTGACTGCCCCTGCCAACCTGATTCATCGCTATCATGTCTGACTGAAGGGTATCGATGCACCCCTGCCAGATAGGCCCAAGCAGCAGAGTGGATACAACGTGGGCGAACGTGTCTGGATGAAGATCGCAATTGGACGGTGCACGTCCCCTTATACACGTGGACGCATTGCAGGTGTGATAAGCCCACAAAACGTCCTTGTCGATGGGATGCCCCGCAATGTGAGGGACCTGCGTCCTGTCATAGGCTTGAGTACCTTGGAGAGTGGGAGTGACAGCGAACTCTCAACCCAAAGTGCAAGGGTGATCACCATCAATGAAGCACACAGTAGTCCCTGTGAGGTAAACAACGCGTATGCAATAGGCGATACTTCTTCAGATGAGTCGTCCAAGGAGGAGGAAGTACAGGAGGTACCATTACCACGAAGGAGCACTAGACGGAAGAGACCCGCTCCAGATTGTCACCTATGTGATCACCAGATCATGGGGGAGTGTAGCGGAAGTGAAAGGCAGCAGTCTGTGGGTTCTGCTGAACTGACTACAGTTCGCCGTTCTAAGAGGCAACGAGTGGCATGCGTGATATGTAAGCAGAATAGTGGATGCTTACGCAAATGTAGCAACAGTCCCTGGCTAAATGGAATGATGGACGAACAAGGAGAAAATAAATGGCCTACCTTAGAATCCAAAACAAGCGCAAACGTGTTTCACCTGCAGAGTGCCGGAAGTTAACAATAAAAGCACGAGCGTCCTTGGGGGGTGTTATTTATGAGTTACGGACGTGTAACGTATGCAAATTTCGGCCAGTTAGAACTGATATAAAGCAAGCAGTCTTGCAGGTGGGGGCGTCTTTTTTTTCTTTTGTTCGTGAGTTGGTCGAATGAATCGGGTGTGCGTATTGTCGGAAGACTAAGAAAGACTATAGGAATCTATCTTCCTCCTGATACTTGGGACAGCAGTGTTAAACTTAAAACCAACTCTTTTCCTTCAGTCTTTTATACATATATGGTATAAATAGAGTAACTATTATATTGATGGAAGAATTACAGGTGAAAACTATTTGAACATGTTGAACCATTGCTTTTTATTTTGCACAACTTTCAAGAGGTGTTTTGCCAACAAGGATCTTTCAGTAGAATGGTGAACATGCACATCATCCACATATGTTGTTGGAGAGTTTGGAGATAGAAAATTACCAAATTGAGACAGGAACCCTTGATTTGGGCAGCAAGGTCCTTTGATATTAGGCTTCTAAATAGCATCATATCAAGAATGTGCTACGGAATAGAAATTCTGAAACATTTTACAATTTAAAGAATTTTATTAAAGAAGAAGCATCAGGTTTGATAAAATGTGAAATATTTTAAAATGCTATTTGAAATTTTCATGAAAGATTGCAAATTTGCATTAACAATGGTAGCTCATCTGTTGAAAAATATTCATTTTTTTCATTGTTTTGTTTGTTAATAAAAACTTTTTATATCTTTTTTATTTTTATTCTAATTTTGGCTTTCAAATGTAGTAATAAAAATGCCAGTGCCCATTGCTTTATAATCTACAAAACATGTGACATTATATTTTTATTCAACTTTATTCTAAGAGTGTAAATCATATATACTGTTCATATTTTGTATATATACCTCCAATATAGGTATGAATAAAATGGTAGTTACCCTATAAATTAAAAATTGTAACAATCATTATAGACTTTTTCAATAAGTTTTTAAATGTATTGCAATAATTTCAATATAATCTTTGAAGTTTTAATTTTGGTTTTAATTACAGGAAAATAGTATAAAATTGTTAAAATATAATAAAATTATAAAAAATAAAAATGACTTCTGTATAACTAAAGCTAGTTTTAGATTTTTTTTAAGTCAATTTGTGTAAAATTCAATTACACCCTGATTAAAGTCTGACAATGAAAAAAAATTAGTAATTAAAAATCTTCCTAAGATAAAGAAGCTATTATAGAAATAATAAGAGTCAATGAAAATTAGTTAATTTAACGATTACTTAATTCTGAAAAATATCGTTTGTTTTATTTGTTAAAGCAGTTGCTTGTTAGCTGTCAACACATTTAAATAGATGAGTCAGCTTTCCTTATCCATATGTGATGAAAGTCTTTAAATTCTCATGTTATAACTAACTATAGCACAATTTGCCATTACCCACAATAGCAAAAGTATATTGCCAACATTAAAACACCGTCTGCCATATGAGGAATAACATTTGTTAAATACAAATACAGAGAAGGACTAGAAATAAAGTAATCCAGTGATGACTATTTTAATGATCTTGATACTTAATTTAATTCAGCATACATTAAAGAAATGTAAGACAATAATACTGTTTTGCACCAATCTTCCAAGTAAGAAAAAAAAATTTGCCTGCCTTTAAAATTAACATTTGAATTTTGGCTTTCTACTTTGAAATCTGACCAGTGATTCCACTTGCATAACAAGCAAAGCCATTTGTAGTCTTCTCTCCTTAGGACACCATTTATTAAGTTTAGCTCAGCCATTGTTTTATAGCAGTTGTCCCTCCTCTTAATTCCCACAAAGGATGTAGTCTCAGCTGTAATTAATATATTTGCTATTAGTCTCTTTCAAGAGTAGGTGTTTCTTGCAAAGCATGCAAAAATAATCATTTTAAATTCTTTAAGTTATTCTTTCATAATTACTTCCGGGATCTTCAATATCCATCTAAGATGTCTTGTTTTGTAACACTACCAAGTCAACTTAATAATTTTAAGAGGGCAGAAGCTTTATTTCAATTTATTTGCATATAGTTGTTGACTCACTTTTTTGACCATGACATCTGAAAATGAAATACAAGAAAATTTTACAGGATATTATTGAATTATAATTGGCCTGAGAAAACATTTAACCCAGAATAGAAAAAAAATTAAGCATTTCCCTTGATAGCTGTTTGGTTTTCATACACGTTCATGTTCACACATATAGTCATTGAGGAATTCAGTCACTAGTTGAAAGTATTTTATTTCTGCATTGTTTTACATGACACTTAGAAAAAGAAAAGATCACATGTACTTCTCAACGGAGAAACTAAGAAAATACAAGTTAAATAAACATTCTCATTACAAAAGTGATACATTGCTCTTAATATTTGAATTCTACCAACAACATTATGTTGCTGTGTATAGCAGTTTATAAAATTTGGAAAAAAATATTTAAGTCTTAATCCATCATCTCGTATTTCCCTGCTTTAATTGAGTCTATGAAATTATATAACAGTAAAATGCTATGAAACTATTCATACACTTTTAATTAAAGTATTTAGCTACTATAACCAAAGTGGCAAATTCTTTTACTGTGTTATATTTGGTACCATTGTGCTGACATAGTTCTAGACACAAGTGAAACAAAAACGACACGTATACTTAACATCAGGAAGAGACATGTGAAATTTCTAGAGCACATAATAAGGAAAAACGGCTTGGAAAATTTGATACTCTCAAGACAGATGGAAGAAATGAGTGGCAGTGGAAAACAATGCATAACCTACCTGGCGAGCTTGAGTAAATGGATGGTGGAGAAGGGTTTCGAAATGATGATGAAAAGACAATATTTATTGAGAGCTACAAAGGACAGGAAGTTATGGAGAGCCATGATCACCAATATCCTGAAGGGACACACCACATAGAAGATTTTATTTGTGATGAGGGGGTGTTTGTGACCCAAGGTTCCACTATGCCTTTCTATGATATCGACAAAGATAATCAACTTCACTTGTAGCCAATCAGACACAAATGCATAACTGAGTAAATGGACTGCTGTGTAAAATCAGTTTCATTGCTTTTGAATAGAAAAATTTAGGGAGCCTTTTTTTCTATGATGAGTTATGCTATGGTGGAGCCAACTAAGGGAGATAACCGTACAGAGTTATCGCCTTGACCATGTTGTATTTGGCCTGCAGGGGACTACAACAATGGCGGACACATGAACACACGTACAAAACATGGCTCTATATAATCCTTTCCCATCCACTGGTTACATGTCAGTATTACCAAAAATAAAGGTTTAAATAATAACAATATCTGATCTTCAACTTGTTTATTTCATTATAACAGCAGTTATAACATTGGCACCAATAACTCTGTATGGTTATCTCCCTTAGTTGGCTCTGCCATAGCAAGTTAGTATTAAACCAGTCCAAGGTAACTGCAAGTGAGTAACTTTTTGAGAAATTTATTTTGTCCTTTTGCATTTATATAAGGGACTTAAACAGTAGTTGATTTTGGTATCAGTGTTGTGTCCTAGAACAAATCTATTAGAAATACTGCAGACACCAATGGAAAATTGTACTTAAAATGAAGTGTTAAATGTTATCAAAATTCTAATAAGATTTCCTCTACTAAACCAAAATATCAATTATAAGAAACATAAACCCTCTATCGTGAATTAAAGCATTTTATTTCCTCTCTTTTCACACAGTTGTTTCAAAAAATGATTGTATTCTTATGATTTTCTGTGCAATGACTGAGTGAGATGTTAACAAGACTGTCCCCTGTATCCTCTATATTTGAATTCTAGTAAAAGTCAAAATTTCGAATATTAATTTTTGAGGCATATAGGATCTTCTCACTTAGCACAACAACAGCTTTTCTTCTTCTTTGTTGTCAGTTCTTTTTTATAATTCATACGAATATGACATCAACCTCTCTATTAAACAAACACTATAATACATATACATATAATGCTCCCTTTCGTAGTCTGAGCACTAGAAAGTAGAAAGGGAATTTGTCAGCTACTGCTGATTAATGCTTAAAGCTCTTCACTATGAATTGATAGCTGGCAATGCTTATATCTCGTATATAATGTGTTAAAAATTCCCTTTCTCCATAGTGTGTACGGATGGCCTAAGAGTTTCAATCCTGGCTTGAAGTAATCGCATGTCTAGCCACACTGATGAGCTGTGATACAGCAAAACAGTCTGTCTGGATGTGGATATATATATATATATATATATATATATATATATATATATATATAAATATAAAAGTGGACATGGAAGTCAGCACTTAGAGGCGACAGTCTGTTTCATGCTAGTGCAATCGTCAGGCCTGACGATTGCACTAGCATGAAACAGACTGTCGCCTCTAATTGCTGACTTCCATGTCCACTTTTATATTTACACACACTCTATCTCTGATATTAAGCACTTTATCCCATAAATATAGCACACTTTAAGACTATATTTCTTCATATATATATATATATATATATATATCTTTGTGTTGATGTAGGTATGTACATGCACTTAAGAGGATGAAGGCAAGTGTAAAATGTACGGTTATTGGTAATCCATGCTCAATTCTTACACATCTGCCATGGCTCATTTTTGTTAATATTTCGATGTTTACATCATCATAAAGATATTTTCTGAAATATGAACAAAATCAATGATGACTTTATTAATAAAATATTCATTTCCTCTTTGAGATTTTCAGAGTTAAGTATCTCCTTGTGTGGATTACAGCAATGATTCAGATAAAGGGGATATCTTGTTTTTTGCAAATAACTTTCATATTTTTTGCTGCTATTCCTTTAAGACTGGTCAGTTTACTCTTAAATGTAAATCAATTTGATATATGAAAATAATCTAGGAGTATTTCACTGACAAAACAGACTAAATGCAAAATTTTTAAAATTTGAAGATTGTTATAAGTAATAATAAAAAGACAAAAAATATTGTTTTTTTATTAAGTCAAAGTATTTATTAATGAAGATAATTTTGAAGAACTGTATTAGTATGTATTGATTAACCTTTGAAAATCCTCTGATAGCATTGGTCCCCACAATTCAATAATTCTTCAAGACTTGATTGATAATCTCCTTTTGCTGATTCCCCATAAATTTTCTATTGGATTTGCATCTGGCTTATTTGCAGGCCAATCAAAAACAGTCATCCTCTTCTCCCTAGACCATTCTTTTGTAGATTTCACTACGTGGTGTGGAGCAAGGTCATGTGGGAATATAAATGTATCCTCAATGAATGAGAAAAAGAAATGATCTAGAGCAGCAGTGTTAATTGCCCTTTTCAGGAATCACATCTTTCCAATACTCTGCCAACAGGCATACAACCTGCAAACTGAGGGAATTTGGCACTTTTTTTTTTCACGCATTTGGCATCATATTTCTCATGTGACTTTCACCAGATCCTGGATTTGGGTATTCATCACTGAAAACGACATGATTCCATTGATCAGTAGACCAAATTAATTATTTTTTAATCATTTCACTCCAAGCAAGGCAATAAAGCCACGCAAGTGTTTACTGAGTGTGAAAAAAATATGAGAAAAAGAAAAACATTAGTAAGGAGAGAGAAAAATAAAAGAACAGAAATTATGACACTTCTGTTTTTGCTTGAAAGTTAGTAGTGGCTTTGAAATAGAGTAAGACGCCGGAGGTTGAGGGGCTGGGGTGAAAGT
Organism: Acanthosepion esculentum; assembly: GCA_964036315.1. Classification (NCBI taxonomy): domain Eukaryota; kingdom Metazoa; phylum Mollusca; class Cephalopoda; order Sepiida; family Sepiidae; genus Acanthosepion; species Acanthosepion esculentum. The sequence goes on along the minus strand of OZ038485.1, from coordinate 1,023,514 downwards.
GTTAGATTCTACGACAAATAACGAAAGCTAAGAACGAAACTCAACATATAAATAATGAAATCCAAAAACATATTGCAGTACTAAAAAACACTTTAACCGAAACTGAATATAATGAAACACAATACCACATCAGTATAAGTATTAATAAGGATGAACTTGACCAGCGACAAATAATTACAAAAAAACTTATACCAAGGAAATATTCTACTTCCCAACAACCATGATAAATACATAAACCTATCAACTCACATATTAATGGATTATCAAAAGGAATTTTTAAATCTAGGACCAAATTGCCATCTCCAACCTAAATTCGACCTCTTCACAAAGAAGACTGAAATTGAAATCTTACATCAATCATTACGTCAACTGGAAAAGGACAAATTGATAATACTATATCCAAACCTCAAAGATCTTCTCAAGGTAGAAGGTCTAAAAGATTATACTCCACGTTATAGAAGCAAGAACATTCCAACAAAACTCAAAATTGCTGCTACAGAATTAAAAAACAACCCTAATATAGTAATCAGAAAAGCTGATAAATCCAATATTTACATAATTTTGGATAAATTGGATTATCACAAAAAACTTCAGCATCTTATTGATGATCGTACTAAATTGAATAAGAACACTACTGAACCTCTAAAGAAATATGTTAATAAACTTATAACAGCCAACAATGCTGCTGCAGGATCCTTAAAAATAAACAAAATTATTGGAGATTACCAACCTGAATACTTATATGGTAATGTTAAAATACACACCGGGATACCCATTACGACCTATCATTTCTCAGATTCCAACATGCATATGCCAACTATCAAAATTTCTCAATGCTATTATTACCCCATATCTCCCTACTAACTATAGCATTAAATCTACCCATGAATTCCTCCAAATACTTAAAAGCACAAAATTAAAAACAAACCACGGCAATCTTGCGTCATTTGACATAGAGAATTTATTTACTAATGTTCCCGTCACTGAAACTATTGATATTATCATTAATTCGGTGTATAAAAATAATTTAATTCCATCTCCATCAATCCAACCCAATATTTTAAGAAAACTATTGATCGCTTGCACCACAAGAGTTCCTTTTTATAGGCAGAATGGTACTATTTACACACAAACTGATGGAGTAAGTATGGGAAACCCTCTCAGGCCGTGCTTCTCCAATTATTATATGTCCTATGTTGAAAACAAGGTTTTTACTAAAGTTATTAAACCTGAAATATATGTTTGTTATGTTGACGATATTTTTATTTTGGCTGAAAACAAGAAAAAAATAGAAAATCTGAAAGCTACATTTCAACAGAATTCCGTCCTAAATTTTACTTATGAACTTATTGAAAAAAATAAACTTCCTTTCTTAGATGTTCTCGTCGATTTTAGTAATAATACTTTTAAAACTTCTGTTTATAAAAAAACAACTAGTAAAGACTCTTGCCATCTTAATTTCTGTAGTGAATGTCCTCTTAGATATAAAATAGGTGTTTCCTACCGCCCAGTCTACACTCCTCCCCCCTCTATTGGACACGATTAGAGGCTTAAACCTTGTTTCGTGTTTAGGAAGGGGTTCCCGGATCTCTCTCTCTCTCTCTCTCTCTCTCTCTGGCTTCTGTACTGGTGCTGCTGTGTTTCTCCCGTGATGTGTGCAGTCTGTGGCATTGCCTGTTCATTCTGAGGGTACACGGTTGACAGTTGCCTGGTTGCTGTTTCCAACTGGTAGTTAGGAGCCCTAACTCTTGCGTAGCATCTTGAGCGGCCACTCTGATCAACAGTTGCATAATATCGGGGTGTCTGTAGTGCCATGTGGCACATGGATAGGTGTCCCTGCAGTCATCTCCGGTGGGCAACCCTGAGGCCACATTATGATTCAGGCTGTGCCAAACTCTCTCTGCCCGCGTCATGGGTGATAACCGTCGGCTTCCTTTAACTCAGGCCTTCTCTTCTTCCAACACCAATTTCACACGATTCACATGACTTACAAAAACCATAAATATAAACCTAAACCAGCCCTCCAAAAATCACCTAAACCTTTAAATATTTCCTTCTCCAACATCTGTGGCATTAGAACCAACTTCTGCAGTGTGGAATCTTTCCTCATTGCAAAGTGCCCAGATATATTGGCCCTGTGTGAGACCAATCTTGACTCCTCTATCCCTTCCTCTGATCTCTCGATCCCTGGATACCTTCCTCTCCTCAGAAAAGACTCTCTAACCCACATGCATGGCCATGGTGTCTACGTCAAGGACTATCTCCCTCTGGCTAGAGACTGCTCTCTCGAGTCGCCGGACCATTCGTACTTGTGTCTCCGGCTATCTCTTCTCAATGCTGTAAGCTATCTTTTCTTCCTCTATCGATCTCCATCCTCTCAGGACTGTGGAATACTCGATGTCATTTCTGACAGCATAGACAAGGCCCTCTCTCTCCATCCGTTCGCTCACATATTTGTGTTTGGCGATTTTAACGCCCATCACAACAAGTGGCTTAAGAATGCTACTACCAACCTCGCAGGCATTCATACTCTCAACTTTTCAGTCTCTCAATCCCTCACACAGATAATTGATTTCCCCACACGTTTTGCTTACAACCGTGACTGTAAGGCCTCACTCCTCAACCTGTGTTTTACCTCCATCCCTGAGTCTTGTAGTGCCATGCAGCTCTGTCCTATCGGTAACTCCGATCATGCTGTAGTGTCCGTCTCCTTCAGCCCCACCCCTGCAAGGAGCCTCCTACCACCAGAACCTCATTCTGCTACCAATGGGCTGACTGGGACTCGTTTCATGATTTCCTCCGCACTGTCCCCTGGGATGCTGTATTTAAGCTCCCCATTCAAGAATGTGCTTCAGAGGTCTCTTCCTGGGTTAAAGCTGGAATTGACGCTTTCATCCCCTCAAGGAAATTCAAGGTCAAACCGCGCTCCTCCCCTTGGTTCACAGCTGCTTGCTGAGCCGCCATTGCTCATAGGAACCACTTCTTCCACCATTTTCAAAGTGATATGTCTGACTGCAATAGACGCCTATTTACCTCTGCCCGTAACGAGTGTAAGTGTATCCTCAATGAAGCTAAGTCACTATTTGCTGCTCGGATGAAGGAACGTATTGCATCTCGCAAATTCGGCTCCAAAGATTATTGGCGCCTCTGCAAGAGCATTCTGAACAATAGCAAACCCTCCATTCCTCCCCTGTTCAATCAGTTTGAGGTCCTGACCACCTCTGCCGACAAGGCTGAATGCTTTGCTCGGAAGTTTTCTTCCAATTCAACGTTTGACTCTTCCGGGGTACCCATGCCCGATTTCCCTCCCAGAACCGAGGCCCTTTTGAGCGGATTGCACATATCCCCATCATTGGTATTGGGCATTATTTCTAACTTAGATCACCACAAGGCTACTGGTGGTGACGGGATACCAGCCATTGTCCTGAAGAAATGCGTGCCTGTACTGGCGCCTGCCCTCTCTAAATTATACAACCACTGCCTCAAGGAGTCTTGTTTTCCTGACTGCTGGAAGTCCTCAACTATTGTTCCTGTCTTTAAGAACTCTGGTGACCCCTCTGACCCTTCTAATTATCGTCCTATCAGTCTCCTACCCCTCTTTGGCAAAGTCTTCGAAGCCCTTATCAACACCGAAGTGATTAATCACCTGATATCCCATGATCTGCTCTCAGACAAGCAGTATGGTTTCCGCTTTGCCCAATCTACAGCCGATGTGCTTACAGCCATCACTGAATTTGTCTACCAAGCTATTCATAATAACGGTGAAGCTCGTGCCGTGACCCTAGACATCTCCAAAGCGTTTGACAGAGTTTGGCATGCCGGCCTTCTTCGCAAGCTCCAGGGTTATGGTATCACAGGTCGATTGTTTGACCTAATACAATCATTCCTGTCAAACCGTGAATTGAAGGTCGTTCTCAATGGATTCATCTCCAACTCCTATCCCACTAACGCAGGTGTTCCTCAAGGCTCCATCCTAGGCCCTACTCTGTTCCTCATATTCATAAACGACCTTCCTGACGCCATAGATTCCCAAGTCGGCATCTATGCTGACGACACCACAATTTACTCCTGCCACAAACACAAATCTAGTGATGCTGACAAAGTTAACCTGGCAGTTCGATTAGAAAAGGACCTCCAATCGGTTGTGAACTGGAGCAAGAAATGGATGGTTAACTTTAACGCCTCTAAAACAAAACTGCTCTCTATTAACCACCACAGGGATCCATCCCTGCATCCCATTAGAATGTCTGAAGACCAACTTCTCGAGAGCTCCTCTCTGCGGCTGCTCGGTCTCACACTGTCCGCTGATCTGAGATGGAACAAATACATCGAGTCAATTGCATCATCCACCGCAAGGAAAGTTGGCTCCCTGTGCTGAGCCAGGAAATTTTTCTCCCCGGAATCAATCCTCCAAATCTATAAATTGACCATTCGCCTTTGCATGGAGTATTGCTACCATATATCACAGACGCGATGTTGCCTCACTCTGTCTTTTTTACAAATACTTTCACGGTAATTGCTCCGATGAGCTGCTTTCGCTGGTTCCTAGGTTCATGAATTTAAACGTCCTACGAGGCTGGCATCCCGTTCCCATCCTTCACCGTTGAAACTGTTAGATGTAGATGTCTCTTCTACTCCAATAGCTTCATGTCTTGCACATCTCGCCTGTGGAACTCCCTTCTTTATTCCTGTTTCCCTGACAAATACAATCTCCAACTATTTAAGTGTAACGTCAATCGACATCTCCAGTTGCCTTGATCTGTCCACTTCCCTTATCCACATCCTTTCACCTTTCATTCCTATCTGCTCTCGCTCCAAATCTTCTGTAACCTCCTTGCCTTGATCGATCCACTATCTTTCTCCACATCCTCTCCTTTACCACTCCTATCTGCTCTTCCTCCAAACCTTCTGTAACCCCTTGCGTGCTAGTGGCTTCCAGCCTTGCTTGGGGTGATAAGCTTAAAAAAAAAAAAAATTAAAAATTTCCTCATGAGAACTCATCCTCTCGCACACTTTACTTTAATGAATTAAAAAATATAAAGCAAATGCTGATTAATAACGGATTTCCTAATCAATTGTTGGATTTCCACATTAGGCGTTTCTTGTTTGAGGTAACTAATAGCCACGGCGAGAATAGAAACATAAACAATAATATTAATATTTTTTATAAAAATCAGATGAACGAAAATTATAAACAGGATGAATGCAGAATTAAGAACATTATAAAAAAATGCATAACACCAGTTGACAATAGCAAAAGAATTAGATTAATTATTTATTATAAAAAATTTAAAACCTCTAATCTTATAGTTAAAAATAATAATTCACCTCCTAGAACAAAATTAAATAGGGCAAATATTATTTACAAATTCCAATGCCCATTAAGGAATTGTATTCCTCAACAATCAACTTTCATAAATAATTATATAGGCCACACTACAACGTGTTTAACATGCAGACTAACTCTACACCTTTCTGACAATAGCTCAATTAGATCTCATTTAAATATTCATGGAGACCTACCAGACACTATTTGGAACATACTTGTCGACAACACTAATATAATAGCATCATCCACATGCAAAAAAAAGGCTAAAAATAATGGAAGCCTTATTAATAAAAACAAACAAACCAACACTTAATAATATTAACTTTGAACATGGACATAATATCTTGACTGTGTTTTGAAACAAAAAATGAAAACATTTTATAAAACATACATACAACAAACTATTTCTAATTTTAACAGTTAAAATAAAATCCTTGAAAATGGCTAAATGTATAGCCGAAAGCGCTCAGATAAAAACAACATTCAGACAGTTTTTATATAATTTAGCATCTGAAAAAAAAAAATTATTAGATCGCATGAGAAGTTGTATGAAAAACTAAATAAAAGCACCTTATCTGTCGTTTTTTAATGAAATGTGCACGAAAGAAGGATGGCTACCTAAATACACAAATTTTATATATATATATATATATATATATATATATATATATATATATATATATGGATGTTAAAATTTGTTGAAAAATGCACACCTACCCTACCTAGACTTAACCTCTTTTTCGAACGTAACTCATAATTGATATAATAATAGTTAATAAAAATGAACACGCTTACACCCGTGTCTAAATGATTGGATTTCTCTGTATCCTTGGAAACAAAAAATTATGAATTGTATGTGCATTAAAACTCAGTAAATTTAAAAATAAGTTATTCCAAAATTCGCTTGAAGATCTAACAGAACTAATGCTTTTAATTTAATTATATAATTAAATTTGAAGTTTTTAACTTCAGTTTTTAAAACATGGTAATTCCTGTGTAGCAAAGAAACCGTATTTTAAATCGGTTAATTTATAATATATATATATATATATATATATATATATATATATATATATATATATATATATATATATATAGGGAGATGATTTTTGCCTCAGATAAAGGCAGGTAAAACTTGCCTTGGTAGACCCCTTAAAATGAGGACATCATGCCAATGCCTAGGGTACCATGGCAATTTTTTTAGAATTTGCAAAATTTATGTTTTTTATTTGTACAAAGTAAAATCTTTAAAAAATAAACAAAAATCTTTAAAATCAAATTTATTGACAAATAAAATAGATTATGATGACAAGAATTATTAGCAATGATACATTACAGTGGAACATTTTCAAAAAAGAAAGCAAATGTTACAACATTATTGGCTTAGAATATGTTGTGGAAAAAATGAGATTGTTGTGTTACTTTATAAAAATATTAAAATTTTTCAGCATAAAATCAAAATAACTGTTGAAACAAAAAATATGTACAGTAAATGTCAGCATGACCCTTTACATTCTGACATGAATATTAATTAGTAATTTCTTATAGATAAAAATATTTTCACAACTAATTTTTGTCGCCTAGCATTCAAATCTTCCTCTATTCAGGCAATTTGTCAGAATCGAAAAACATTAATTTCCTATTATTATAGATGGGGGTCCTGCTTACAATATAAATACAGTGTCAAACTGATCCCTGATTTTTTTTTACATACATGTAGTTTCTTTTCTTTTTGAGGGGACCAGTCTATTTAAATATTGTTGTTTTAAAATGAAATGTACTATTACTATGTAGTGTGTGTATGTGTGTGTATATATATATATTTTACAGCAAAAAAAAACAAAATTACCTCAACATAGGGATAGTCTATTTCAAACAGTTCTTCACACAGCTATCATCAGCCTCTAAGTGTGTGATTACCTGTACTATATATACAGGGTGTCCATAAAGTTTGTGTGCACTTTAAAAAATTTATAACTTTAAAGTTCACACAAACTTTAGGGACACCCTGTATGTATAAATATATATATATATATATATATATATATATATATATATATATATATGATGTTCATTTCATTTCTGGTAGACATAAATGTTACAAGATTGAAATAAACTTTTTGTACCATTTGTTGAAATTCCTTTCATCTACCTCATTTCTTTGAAAATATATCTGCATAGGGCTCTTGTCAATTTTTTTCTTGGAAAATCCCCATGACCAAATTAATAAAATAAACGTAACATTTTTCATTCTTAAAAAACAAAAAAATTTTTTTTTTAGAAGTTAAAGGCAAAAATTGCCAAGGACATAGCTTGTTTTTAAGGGCATCACTGCATTTTGCAATGATACTGTGTTCTAAACTCATCCCTATATATTTATAGAAACAACTAGTATTAGAATCTTTTGCAATTCATTTCTTGACTAAAGTAATTTGCAATACTTTCATAATTTATTGCATCATTCTCTATGAGGGGGGTACTGAAAAATTCTTGAACTAACTCATTTCCCAAAATCTGACCAATCAACATTTTTTTGAAAGGCTTCTTGACTGGGTGAAGAACTTGTAGGTATCCCTTGATATATGTAATTATAACAATAACTAAATCTTGACATATTTATTCACTAAACCTACCTGTGATATCACAGGTTACACAAATTACTCATAATTAAAATATACTCCATTTATAAGAGAAAATCTATCTTTGGTTTTCTTTGTTTCATAAAGCAATATATAAAACTGAAACATATTTAATTTATATAATTTATATCTATACATATATAAAAATCAAACATATTTAGTTTACATTTATTTGAGGAAATGATAAAATTCTGTAAAAAATTTAATTTTATACAATTGAAAAATGGCATTTCTAAAATCAGTCATCTTCATAAGCAAAATAACCTGAAAAAGATATTAACACGATAAACATGTCTGTAAAAAACAAAGATCACTTAAAAGGCAGTGACCTTATTTTCAAAATATGGATAGTTGGAAAAAATGACTGAAAAACATTGTAGAAGTGAAAAAATGCTTGGTATGTAATTAAGGGTTATGAAAATCTATGGTGTTTTAAAACCACTTTGATGATTTGTTCTTATCTTGTACATAAGTAAATAAACAAATCAAAATTACAGATGAAAAATAACTAAAGTGATATTACTTGAATAAGGGAATCTAATTTAGCATGATTATCCATCTTATTTCAATCTCGTTGTGCAGTACATGTGGAGATAAAGCATCTGTGTATTTCCCTTTGAAACAGTTCTCTGCTTTTTTTATAACATTATATAAAATGTAGGTTAAAACCAGCTAATTAAGGATAGTAGTTTAGCCGGCATGGATTCGTCTAGAGCAATTTTCATTGTCACTCTTCATTTGTAATTCTTGTTACTCCACCCTTTAATCTTTTTTTGTTGTTGTTATTGTTGCTTTCAGTTACAAAAAACTCCCCACCCACCCCATGTCTAAATTGTTACTGTATCTCTTTTAATTTTCTAGCATTGGATGATAGCTTACGGCTTAAAGAACATCAGACTGGAGGCAACAAACTCTTTAAGTTCTAAAAAAAAAAGATAGTTTTGTATTAATGAAATTCATTATCACATGCAGGAAATTAACAAAGGAATAATTTTTGATGAGGTTATCTGTGTATTCACAAACTTAGGTGTTATCTCAAGAAAAATCAGCTAAAAATCTTGCCCATTAGGCAATTTTACGGCATTGAGGATGATTAACTCTGAAAACTATGTCCTTTCAAGATGCAGGCAATCATGGTCCTCCACATCCTCCCACACTATAAAATCTGCAATGTAAATTACCATAAAAAGTAGTGGCTTCTCATTGCCTTCTCTTTAGTTCTGAATCCTGAGTTCTCCTCTCCTTCGACTAATTGCTCTCCCAAGGCTAACGAGCCCATTATGCCCTAGTTTGGGATAGAAGATATAAATTCATGACTTTTGCAATAGTATTAACATGAGATGAACACAACATACTTAATTGGAATTTGAACTCACCTTGCTAATTCCATTTCTCATGCTAATAACCATCAGATCACCCACCCATCCTGAAAGCCATACTTATAGGCAGTGGCAGACCTACATTTTTGGAGCCCTGAAGCTTGAACAAATATGGGAGCCCCTTCACAATCAACAGCAATATGGCAATATCTTAAATGGCCCAACGGTTTTTGCAATGCTATGACCTCAAGGCTCAAATGGCAGAGAACAGACTGGTGGGGTGGAGTCCTTGAAAATGGGTCATATACTAAGCCCCTTCCCATCAGCAACAAGGCCTGGATAACTGCTGTTATCTTCTTCAATATGATTGTTTCATAACAGATCACCACAATTATAATTTTATTTAACCACTACAGTGCAGATTTTGATTAAAATTGCTGTACTGTTTTATCTCACATGCCAAAATCACAAATATTTTCTAAGCTATGCCTTATAGATTTGACTTATGATGGATGGAAATTAGGGAAACTTTATATACATGTTATACATTATTAAGTGTGGCCTTTGCTATGTTTTTTACATTATTCTATGATGCATTATGCACCATAGAATAATGTAAAAAAACATAGCAAAGGCCACACTTAATATATTTTATTTCAAAAGATATGATAACACATACTACATGAAACACATTTTACAAAATAGTCTTTTTTTCTGTTTTTTTAGCAACATATTCACATACAGAGATTCTTCATTTTCTAGAGACAATATGCATAAAGAATTTAAGCTCTTTTCAGTCATTGTAGACCAAAATTTGTTCTTTATGAAAGCTTGGAGAAATTCCTTTCTGCTTCACAGCTTGTGATATGCATTATCAAGTACAGTCATAATATTAGGGAACACTTCAATGAGGTGCTGCTCACAAATAAGCTGAAGAACTCTTGTGTGTTTCATTTAAGATGGCTTGTTTTCTTCTGAGTTCTGTGATTTCCTAAGGTGCATAAATTCTTTGAAGTGATAAACTCATTTACTAATTTTTGACAAATATAATCTTTCTAATGAAATATTTAATACTGTCCTCATCATTTTCAAAATTGTTCATCAATTCTGAGATGAACCTTTTCACAATCTGCTCATATGGGTCAATCCTCTTGGGTAAGTGGATTACCAAGCAGTATTTGTTGGCTCCTCTCAGAGAAGCTCTACCACTTCCTCCATCTGAAAATTTCTGTGTAATAATGCTGTAGGGAGACGACAGTAGTTTTCCCTTGGGTTGAGCTCATTGGAGTTTGGCTCCTTTAGAGAGGAGAACTCTTCTGTCCCTTTAGTTTTTTGCTTCTGTTTTTTGAGGAACAGCCTCTTTACCTTCCTGACCACTAGGGTGTCCATACACGTGGAAACTGGTCAACATGTGCATGGCCTAGCGAAAGAAAAAAATAATTTCTATTCACTTATCTGCGGATGATCAAGGGCCATAATGTTATTTCTTTGTTCTTGTTCTGTAAACGTCCTCGTTCCTTTGAGCAGTATGAACAATCATTTCTTTTGGGACATATGTAAATCTTTTTAATATATGGATGTAAGTTGTTTGCCTTATTAAATGTTTTGTTTGTTACGGTCATGTATCTCGTCTTTCTATATTCGCATTCAGTGTTACTCTATCAATGGCTACGCTAATACTAATATTAGTATCGGTGTGCTACTGGAAGGCTAAAACACGTTATTCTTCCTAACACAAAATTGTTGGTAAACTGGCTAATAATGCATTTGGAAGCATCAGAATAACTTGAATTCTTTAACAAACGAAGGATGATAGCAAAAGACAACCTTCAAATACATCAAAATCAGAGGTTTGGATTTTTTTTACTTGTTTTGTTGAAACACTCCAGCATTTCTTCCGAAATGGCTGTTAAAATATTTCAACTTTATCAACTTTTAGTATAAGGTCTTTGCATCTCGTTTACATTTAGGCTTCTCTTCTGTATATTAAAAAATGTTTGAGAGTTTGTAAAATATCTGTATATCCATTTTTAATTACCCATATTGCTTCATAGTGTGTAGTGCATCTGTTACATTTAATCTCTTTAGAGAAAAATTTAGATTGCTCTGTGTGTTGAAAATCCCCCATCTTTGTGGAGATCCAGAAAAGAAAATATACAATACAACTCTTACAAAATTCTAAAATAGTCAACATCTTCAGGCTTAGTAGATATTGCTTTTCCTGACAAGGAATGGGCTGCACTGTTACATAGCATACCTGTTAATATTTTTAAAAAGTGTTTGCAGCCCTTTCTTCAAGCACTTCATGTTAGATGCAGGACTGGTCATAGATATTTTCAAGTGAAAGGTTATGTTTACCCAGGACTTGAACAAGGTCATGGATGAATGGTTTTCTGTAAGTAGAAATGTTAAAAGTCTCTCATAGGGTTTTCCATTATAACAGTATCAAACAACAATTACCAGCTGACCAACATGTGTCACATCAACGATAATAGATTAGTAGAATTTGGTGTCTAGGTTGTTGATTTGATTCACAGTTTCATCTTGCACATGTTTTCCTATTATTTCTATCAATTCTTCATATACAGTTTTGGATAGGTAAGTAATATTTACTTTTTCATTTTTACATTTCTCAAGATGTTCACGTAAAAATAGGTCAAACTCGGCAATAAGTTCAATGGCCCCCATGAAGTTTTCAATATTTGGTGAGACTCACTTCTCCTCATGGCCTCTAAATGTCAAACTTCTTTTACTTAAATACTTTATAACAGCTATAATTCTGTTCAGTACTTCAAAATAGTACTGTATATTTTTTCTCATCTGTTTCTCAAGATTCCGATCCACAATGTTTTTATTTGACTCTCTTGTTATCCAACACAACATCACCATGTTATGTTCCATGCTGTCTTCATGATTCTTCAGAGTTCTGAGCATATTCGTCCAGTCAGAAAACTTTTACTTGGTAAAGTATTTTGATAGTTTTTTACATTTAGAAATTTTGTCAGATCTCTTTTCCTTGAGTTTGTACTTTTAGTATCCTCTTAAGTACTTTCTTGAAATCATTGTTATTCATGGACTTAAAAAAAATAATTGATTTAATTTCCTCAGACTCTTATCTTCATAGAAATATTAATGAAGTTTTGCTACACTGGGTATTGTTGAGATTTCATGAAATTAAATAGTGGTGGTGGCGGGTTAATTGACTAAAAAAATTCTCCTTAATATTTCTTATACAGAACTCATTTAACAAATAAATTAATTTAAAGGTAAATAAGTACCAAAAATTTAATGGAAATCTGGTAATTATTTGTTTTTTAATAGAATTTTAAAATTGTTTGCTAAAAAAAAACCAGATTTTCACACTTTTCACACTTTTCATATACAGAAATAAATTTCTCCAATGCTGGAAAATTAAAAAAATATAAGATTCATCTTTAGTCTTTCTTCTTTCAAATGATGCAAAGATTATTACAATAAAATTAATTTTTATCAAGGTTTTAATTGTTTGAACACATGATAGGGTCTTTTTGTGACTAGTTTGTGCCAGCCCCTACTGACTATAATAAGGCAGTAAGATAGGTCCCACGACAAAAGCTAGCAAGTTCAATTTGATACCAGTGTAGTCAGTGTTGTGAAGTCGGTAGCCCAAACCTACAACTCTAACTCCAGAAATATTTTTCTTTCATAACAGTATTAACTATTTATAGTTTTGATTTTAAAGCGAACAGATGTGTTTTTCAAGGCTATGAATTCAACAGTTTCTTTTCTTGTGTTTTTTTAATGAGCAAAAATCTAAAGAATTCAAATTAAAAATATGTTAAATATTCAAAATAACAACAGGAAAGTTAATTTGGAAACAACAAAACATAAGCGTAACTTGGTTTTGCATTTTCTGTGTTTGTGAAATTTTTTTCTAAATTTTTTTTTCTAAATAAACAAAACTTTTTCTTTCATTTAATGATTTGAATTAGGTTCTTAGTGAAAGGATCCAAACCGGAATTTTATTGGTAACTTTTATTAAAAAAAACAATGAAGTCCATAATTAATTATTCCCTAGTCTGCTTGGTTCATTTTATTTTTATTATCATGACTCCAAACAACCACTTTGGAAATTTTAAAATTTCCCTTCCAAATATATCAGTTTCTCCCACCTTTCTGCTCAAAGATGTTAGGGATAAGTGCTGTAACAGCCTAAGGATGGGTTATGACTTTTGTAGCCGTTCACAGGAGTGGTCACCAAATAAATAAGATACAAAGAATTAACACCAAAAACTGACTTACAGCAAAGGCAGAGTTCTTAATTAAAAGGCCAAAATTTTATTATTGGCAAACAACCAACAACACTTTACAATATGTATAATTGTTGATTTGTAAAAACTGAAAGGAGTCACCAACTTGTAAGCGGTGAAATATTAAAACACATAAAAATTGTTCCAAAGTAAGACTGTGTAGATATGTAAATATGGTTAATTTAATAGTCCTGAAAAGAAGCAAGGTAACCACATGCAAGTGGTAAGTCTTTGGAAATGTTTGTGTTTGATATAGTCCTTGATGAAAAGAAAAGTTTGTGGTTGAAACTGATTGACGTTGAAATTAATAATGCATCGATGAATGACAAATCTCGGTTTGTATGTTCAAGTGAAATCACTTGAATAAAGAGATTCAAGACCGGTAAGTAAAAATCCCAAAATGACGACGTGTTGAATGAAGAAGATGCTGTACAAGGCATGCCGTTAAGTAAATTCAGAGATTGGCAGGAAACCAAGTCAATGTCCTGCGTTGCTAAGTAGAATTCAATATAGTCATGTGCCAATGAAAAAGAGCGCCAAAATGTAATGTGGTCGCTAAGTAATCAAAATGATAGTATTAGCCATCATGATTGGTGTTTCTGCAAAGAAATGTTAAAAGAATTAATGTGCAAAAACAATGAATAAATTAACAAAGCTACAAGAACGAATTTCAACAAAGCAAAAGTCTGGGTTGCTCAACAGAAAGACAGGATGTCGCAACCACCAATCTGGAGCGACAGTAAAGAAAAGAAAGGAAAAGCAGTATTAAAGAGAGGGTAAACTGAGAAGAGAAGGAAAGGCAGTATCTGCATCTTACCAAGAAGAAAGAGATGAAAGAGGGAAAGAAAGCAAAACAAACAAAACAGGAAGGAAGACTGCTTTGCTGTTTAGGCAGAAGTCACTTCTACTTCCTTCAGGCAACTCTTCCAATCAGGAAGGGATCATCAGTATTGTGGTAATGACAGGATTGCACGTAACCCTAGTGGGAGAAAGCCCAAAGAGAAGCTAAGAAAGCTCTGTGTATATATAATGTTGTTACAGTTACATAACTTGTCCTATTAGTATTCCGAAACTGTTCAAGGTTTTATGTATTGAATATACATGATTTTTGAAACCTTGAAAGTTTTGTTAGAATTCAGAAACACTGGTACGTAGAGGTACTGTAAGAGTTCTTGGATAGCAAAGGAAAATATTTGTCACAGATTACTTTCACAACGAAGAGAACAAATCACTGTAAGTTCAGACTCAAAGATCAGGGGGCAGAAAGAAATGTCGAAATCTCGATTTGCAGGTACTATGTCACAAATGACAATGCACATAACCAGCCAGAAAAATAACTCGACCACTGTGGTCGCTAAATTTTTGTATTTTTTCTCCTTGATTCAAGAACACCAACTGCTTTTATTGACTTTTTCATTACATTTTGGCAAACATTCTTTAGGTTGAACATAGGTTTTTATGTTTCAAGGCTGGTCAATATGATGAAACTTTAAAGTGACCAATCACTAGCAAAACGCCAGAAAATGTGGTAAAAAATTGAGAAATTATTGATGATGGCCAATGCCCAACTATTTATAAGTTCTCATACATGATTGGTATCAGTTACGGAAGCTGTCAGGAAATTCTCACAGTATTGATGCCCAACTATTTATAAGTTCTCATACATGATTGGTATCAGTTATGGAAGCTGTCAGGAAATTCTCACAGAATGCCTTAACAAGCATCATATTGTGATATTCAGGAAGAAGACGTCTTCAGAGCTTTTGAGATATGGAACAAATGCTGAGATGACTGTTTATCTTTCCAAAGGGACTATTTAAAATGTAGTTAAATTTTAAAAATAGATTGAATTTATTATTTTCTGGAATAGTGGTATATATTTTAGACCTACTCTGGTTGTTTTCTAATAACACCTTGTATTGTGTAATAATAATAATAATAATAATGCCAACAACTCCCAAGTTTTGTCAATTGTCTGTTATAGAGTTGGAGTCATTGACTGGACACAAGATGATCTGCAATACATAGACAGAAAAATTAAGAAAATAGTGACCATATATAGAAGCATGCACACTCTGGTAGTCATTGACAGTCTTTATTGGAAGAAGAAGAGATGGAAATAGTTTGAATTTTGAGTTGAGGAGATGGTATAAACAGACATAAGCAGACCCAAACCCTGCTCACAGAATTGACTGTGACCAGGTCGTTTTCAGCCACTAAAACTACTGAACGTAAACAGATGCCAACCAAATACTCTTGGGTTGCCAGGTGTAAAGTTAGGGGTTGGGGTATCCGACATACACTGTTGTTTTCTCAATCGGTGTGCCCGGCAATCCAAATATGAGTATGTGTCTTTGTAACTTGCTCCGGTCTGTCTCACACTTTCTGAAATGAATCCATTTTTCACCGGCGATTACCTAGTGGTTTGCTGTGTCTCCCACAGAGGAGTTAACTCCTTCCAGTGACCAGGGTAACTTGTTTCTCACATGATCCTAAAGCTGATTCTCAATGTCGAAGGTAGGAGGAAGATCTCTTCAAAAAAACTTAACAATAATTTATTGACAGGAAATATTACACAAACATGCATCATCTACACAAAGTAGCAAAATGGTGATACTGAATATTTTGAGGCTTGGTTTCGTTTTCATCAAATTATAACAGTTTTTTATGCTCTTCTATTCACCTCTGCCCCTTAGTTGATAGTGACAATTGTAATAGTAATCATTTCTCTCACATCACATTGAGTATGCAACTGTAACATTGTATCCTCACCCCCACTTGACCCACGCACTCCACCAGACCGGCTGTTGGTCCAGTATGGTCCAGTATTACAGGTTAGACACAAATCTCCGGTTCCCAATGTCAATTCAAAGCCACCCTCCAGCCACGTTGAGATTTTTTTTTTATCCTCGAGAGTGGTCATCCAATCATAGAAATCCGGAAGCTCCCTGTTGGTTCACCTGCGAGTTCATCAGGTGAGAATCAGGTTAACAGAAAAATAAATAACCAAGTCAGTTCGATTTTGAAAGGACAAAAGTTCTTTTTATATATAAAAGCAAACACACACACAAAAAATAATTCTTGTTGCAAAAGGTTGAATATTTTTTGTATGTGAACAATAACCGAACAAACACAAATACTTTGAATAATTTCGGTAAGGAGAGATGTGGTCTTTGTTTTAACCCTTTTTGGTCTGTTCTTAGTGCAACTACTACTACCTTTGATGTTCCCATTCTCAGTAGTCATAATAATAGTAGTAGTAGCAGGAGTAGCTGTACTCAGATGTAGTGGCAGTATTTCACTCTTCACCTACCGTTTAGCAGTACACAGCAGACACTTTCTTTTTAATCTCTGACATCACTCCCTCAGTTCTACTGCATTCAAGGACAGACGAACCTGAAACTCTCCTTCTTCCGATTGGCTTGCCTCTTTATATAGAGAACTGGTGACGTATCTGTTTTTCTACTGACATATTTTCAAAGTACAATTTCACTCTTTCAAAAGTAAACAGTTTACTTTACGATTGGTTTCCAAGGTCCACAACAAGACTCCATTGTTTACCACCTCGCCATCAACCACTCTGACGCTTTTTGTAAACTACAGAGAGTCTTGTTTCAAAAATAAATTCTAAATCAAAACAGTCTTTATTTTAACTTCAATTCTCACAGTGTCAAAATTCATTTCTTTTCCTAAAAGTTCCAATTATCATTGTCCCAATAATTTTCTATTAGTAATCTGAAATCCTTTGTACACTTACAAAAAAATTGTATTTTGTATTCTAAATTAACTTTCTGTAACATTTACATTTCAAAGTCTTTACAGCATTTTTAACATCTTGGTTCTTTTGAAAATGCCTTTTTTTCCTGTTTTCCAGTATATTCTCATTTATCATTATTATTATTTTGGGGGTGATATCGCCCCCGCTACACAACAATCCTGTTTCTTTGTGTCTGTTTTGTCCACAGAATGTGTACATACTCTTGTCTTTGAGCAACGTGGATTTTCAGAGCATCTTATCTTGAGATCCTCTGGCATCTACCAAAGCCAAATGCTTCTCCAGTTTATATAAGCAATCCTCCCTGGGAACCGACATCCCAATTTGACATTGATGCCTGTAAAAATTTCCGCCTTTGTTTGGATTATCTCAATGGATCCATTGTCCAAAAATACATGGTCCCAGCAAAAACATTTCTCCAACTTTTAAATAGAAATACCTTATGGTTTAGCATCATAGTATTAAGAATGTATCCCTATTGGATCAGATTTCAGCTCTTTCTGATTCCATCACCTTATTTTATATGTTTAATTTAACTTTAATTCTCCATTTTCTCCTAATTGTTTAAGATATTCCTCTAGGAGTTTTCATGATTTATTTCTAATTTTGAATCACTTCAAATCACCATTTAGCTTTCTCATGCAATTAAACATCAAACCAGGGCCATCGCTCTGTTACAATGGTACAGATTAAAATAAATACCAAAGAACTATGGCATGAGATGAAAATGGATGATTCTGAAAATACATTCTGGATTTTCTATAAAAAGGAAAAACAAATTCATAGATAAGAAAGTTCATTCAATTTTCAAAAGAAACACAACCTCAACCAGCTTGCAGATCATAGTGGTATGCTTCATTACAAGTGACAAGTTTCTCCAAAAAATATCTCTCAATCTCAGAAAATGTTGGAAAATCAACTTGTCCCTTTGATATCATTTCTGGTCAACATTCAAACATTTTGGTACCCACTTGTCTAACAGTTTTCTACCTACCCAATTATTCACAAATTCTAAACTTAATGTTTCCTGGTGTCTCCCAGTAATTCTTTTGCTCAAGAAATTCATCAAGTGACCAAAATTTAGTCAATGATCTGAACCAAATTAAAAAGTGAGTGCTAGTGAAAGGATTCTGTAACTTTGTGCTTTACAATATAAAAAATGTTCTTTCCATCTAGAGTGATAAAATAATACTTAGATATTTGGAAGTGGGTAGGATTAAGAACTTTTCAGCACCCTCTCATAAATCTTAATTTTGAATAAAATGTTATCCATCTCAGGATCTGTTGTAAAGTAGCTGAGTAGTGCTTGATTGTCTTATAGCATATTAAATTCTATGTCTTGCTAGAAGAATTTGCTTTGACCACTTAGAAATACCAATTCAACTGCACATCTACCTGTTTGGAACTATAACAAAATTGGAATAAATATAATTCCAAACATCTTCATATGGTTAGCATAAACTGTTTGAAATAAATGGAGATCTATGATGCATGGATATTTCAGATTTTATGGATTTCTGAATGTATCGAAGAAATAAGAACATCATGTCACATTAATTTCTGATTAGAGAAAACCTGCTTGATTTGAAATAAGTTGAAAAATCCTTGCAGTTTCATAAATTAAACATTCATGACTCATTTTAAAGGTAAAATGGTTACTTTTTCAGTCACAAACCATAATATATGATATACATTTTTTCTTTAATTAACTATAATGGGGGAACCAGTAGAAACAATAATCAGAGAGAGAAAGAGAGAGAGAGAGAGAGAGAGAGAGAGAGAGAGAGAGAGAGAGAGAGATGCAAAAAAACCCATACACTTGGTGAAAATGAAAGTGATGTTTAATAATTGGTAATAATTTGTCATGATGTCTCTTCTCAGTTAATCTTTCTAGCATGAGCTCTTATTAAAAAAATATTTCCTTATTTTCTGAGATTCCTTATATAAAGGAAAACATATTCTATTTCTATAATCACTGCTGTACTCTCCTAAATGACCACCTATCTCTATGATTGTATGTCATTGAACTGAAAATAGTAACACACCCTGACTCAAAACTACTAACTCATATGATCACTGTCTAAATGTTTTCAAAGCAAACTTTGATTTCCAAAAAACAGTCTGGTAACAACAACCATTTTCGTATCTAACATGTTAGAGCATGTAAACAAATTTGTTATGCTGTCTTATATTCCCTTCCTCAGGTGTTTAATACAGTTGATAACCTGGTAACTTTCGTATATCATTTTTGCTTTGGTCCTCGAGCACAGACAATTGCAACTCAGTGCAACGTATAAATGATACATCATTATAGTATAAGGCTTGCAGCCATATCACTTGGAAACACTGGTTCTTTTCCAATCACTGAAGTTAAGCAACTTTAAGCCTGATAAGTACCTAGATGGGTGACCTCTTTGGAATACTAGGTACTGTAAACTTGGATGTAATGTGCAGGTAGTATAATGGATTTCAGAGGCATGTGAAAAAGTTACACTAAAAGATTATTATTATATTCTTTCACACCCAAAACTATATATTAAGCATTGAGTTCATGGTCATTAAACATCAATTCAAATTTTCTGGGCACTTGGTCCACCTTGAAGATAACAGACTGCCCAAGTAAGTTCTCTACAGGGAACTTGTAAGGGGCAAGTGCTTGCCATACAACCCCATAAGCATTATAAAGACTGTTTAAGAGATTGCTTTAAGAAAGTACAGATGGACTTAAACACCTGGAAACAATCTGAAAGCAAGAGAAGCCATTGGTGGAACATTGTTGCCAATGGTGTAAAGGAATTTGAGAGGAGGGTAATTTGTTATTCAGAGATTAAATGTGCTTTAAAGAAAAGAGAGATTGTTGGAATTGAGGGAATATTTAATTGTGAGATCTCTAATAGGATATGCTTATCTAAGGCTGGTCTGATCAGCCATAACAGGAAATAAGATTAGTTAAATTTAAATTTAATAAAAGAGCAAAATTTGTATATATTTCCCCACATATATTAAAATGCATCTGTAATGCCTGATTTTATAGAGAAAAAAATCTGCTATTTGTTGACATCAATCCATACACATTTGTTGCATCTACACTTAAAATAAGTGTATTTTGGCAAAAGTATCAAGTTGTAAAAAACATGACTAGCCAACAATCTTTTCTCAAAAAATGTACCTTGATCTCCTCTGTCAAATCAAATTTATGTCCCAACCAATTAATAATCATTTTTAAATACTCTCAATTTGAATTCTTATTAAGACAATTCTTTATGTCCATTATTGAAAAGTTTAAGAATATTTTTTAAAAGAAAACAATATTTAAAATCGGCTACTTTTATTATTACAGACTGTGAATTGTTATATAATAAACACTGAAATCTAACTCAGCTAAATTTGTTTATAATCACTTGGGAAAACCTACTGGGACATCCCATTATTTTGTGACATTTGATAAAATGGTAATCTATTAATTACTTGTGCAGTTGATTTTGAGGTAGTAACATTAATATTGATTAACAATAAGTGAACTTGTTTAGTTGAAATAGGCAATGACCTTTAATTATTATTATTTGTTTACATGAAGGTAATTTCAATGATTTTTTTAAAAACAATGACTTCATTAACTTCTTTATAAAATCCACTAGATTACTGATGACTTTTCTTTAATTATAAGGCTTTAAAATAGCTGATATTCTTTTCATTCAACTTTATTGATAACATGACTTTCTAAAGTACATCACTGCCTTTTATTCAGGTAAAATTGTGTATATAGGTCAACACTTAATTATTGGCCAACAAGTCATATACGAGGTAGTTTTGAAAAGTTTCAAAATTGAGATCCCCTGACAGTTTCCATAACTGATTCCAATCAGGTTAGAGAATTGATAGATTGTACAATGCTGATCCTATTGTATGTCCATAATTTTCCCCATATTTTGTGGTATTTGGCGAGTGATTGGTCCATTCTGAACACTCATCATCTTGAACTAGCACTCAACTCAACTGACAATGTTCAAATGTGGAGAAAATTAAAAAAACATGATATCATACAATCAAAACCTCTACAGAAAAAATGTTATACTTTCTAAAAAGATTTTGAATAACATTTCAACCCTGACCAGACCAGATCAGACCAAATAGAACATATTCAGCCAACCATTACAAAGTTTGTCCCAAAACATAAACAATTATATAATTGCTGATGAGGAAATTAAGAAAGCTATTAAAAAAAACTAAGGAATAATAAAGTATCACTTGACATTGAAGCTGAACTTTTGAAAATAGCTGACTTTCTCCCTGAATTCAATAACAACTTTCTCTAGTTTATGAAAGAAGTCTGCAATCAGAAATGAATCCCTAAAAAGTAGAGTTTTATAAGCCACTAACAGTAAAGCCCAGCATTGCTCGGGGTTTTATGTAGTTAAATTGCTTTGGGGTTTGAATTATTGAACTTACGCACGTATCTGCAGTTGTTGAGGTCACTGATAAGCCGGGAATCTCACTGGTAGCAAAATCAATGAGCTCATGGGCAACCAGTTGCAATAGGTGGCTGCTGTGTTGCTGCTCCGTGCTTACCCGAAGACTGCCACCCATTCATAATCGGTCAAGATTTTTAATTCTGGCAATGTAAAATAGTGGTTGCGTTTTCACTGTGAGTGTAATCCTGTCCGTGTAGGAGTTCACGTGTTATCTCAACCCATTTAGGGTTGCAGGTAAACGTTCATGCATGTAACAGAGGGCAAAATGCACAGCTTCCCAAGGTCGTGGGGATTGACTTCATTTCAAAGGTTGTCGCGTAAGTGTATATAGGAGTCTGAGTGCAGCTGTTTCTGATGATTCCGTATAAAACAAAGCCTCTCTGATTCCATCTTAGCGGCCATGTCAACCGCAAACTGGTGGAAAAGCTCCCTGCATCTATGAAGCAGGTTGAAGTCTATGAATAGAAGGCCTTGCACGATAAGGCTTTGAAAAATGTTGTAGATTGTCCACCCGGAGTGTGAGGGGGAATGCCGAAGTGGTAGCCATTGTCACCATAAGGGAAAAGTAAAGGGTACTGCAGTGATCGATGGGTCTCTGAAATCCTGCGAAGAGCGCCGCCTCTTGATTTGAGGACAATATCGCGAGTGCGATCTTGCTCCCCATGTATAATGTATAATAGTATGTATAATAGCAGCCACTTCATTGCACGCAGGAGCATTGTAGCGGTGTTCGTGTTCATGATGAGGCCGTTTGTCGGCGTCAATTACAATGCTGAAGGAAGGAAAGGGGGCATTTTCCAAAGCATATTTGAAACTGCGAATGTAGCTGTTAACCTCGTGAAGCATGACCTGAAGTAGTAGTATGACGTCCCTGCAAGGAACTCTTCCCGAGGGCGGCAAAATACCAATCCGGGTTTCGGCCTGTAGGTTGTAGTCTGCAATAAAGTACAGTTGAAGGAATTTAGGCATAGTGGTCTCCTGAGGCAGCAGAGACCCAATTTGGTGGTATACTTGCCCCTGTACTTTGAAAGTGGGCATCCAACCCTCTTCTCGAACCACCTGAGCCCCAAATGAGGTCATTTGAAAGGAGTTGTTTTATTGCCTAATTGTTTTAAGGAAGTGGTTGGAGTCGGGATGCGAGCTGGCTATTAGTCCCCTCAACGGGGTAGGTGGTTCATGCAGAGGTGGCAGTCGAACTTTGCCGGATGAGCAGCACAAACTGGCAGGCTCATCGGCCCATTTGCAGGCGTTGCAGAATTGGCATACGCAGGTTATGGACCCTACATTGATGTCGTCACGTGTAGTTAAGTTAATGCCGGGGTCGTAATTGAAAACCAAGAAAGACCAAAAAGAGCTACTGGGACAGGTAATAACACAGGCGGCCGCAAGGCACTAAATGTCACCGTCGAGGCGTATGCGGCGAGCTTGGGGAGTTTGAGATAAGCGCACAGCGACCATGTTTGGAGCAGCCCTTGAAAGTCTGTTTTCTCTTGTCTGTGGGCCCACCGAGTTTCTGGCAGGAGAAGTCGCTGCAGCATTGCGGGCATTGTGGGTTGCCCACTGCAGCTCTGGCTCGGACTCCCTTGACCTAGCTGTTTTGACGGGCATGCCTGCAGTCAAATGTTTCAGCTGCCCTCGACATGGCAGTGGTGGCAGCATTCGTAGCATTTCAAACAGACCTATGGAGCAGAATCTCAGCAGCCCTAGCGGTCGCTGTTGCAGCAGCGTCCCTGGACACAGCAGGTTCAAATGCAAAGTATTACTGGCCAATTGGTTGTGCCAATCAGCGAGCACCCTAGGGTCTCGAACACCAATCAGCGACTGCGTAGTACACTCAGCCAATGTGATACTGCTATGTGAAGCATGGTCGCGCGTGTGTGAATAACAATCAGCTGTACAGTCTGTAGTGTAGACGTCTCAGTTGAACATACGTTTGATTGGTGTATTCGCAAATTCCGATGAAAACAAGGATTGTATCGACTTCCCTCAGGTATTAGTTGGTCACAAAAGAGCTCATAGGGCAAAAGTTTTTAATTGTCATGACTAAAGCCGATAAAGTTAATCAAAATTCCAAGCAAGTTGTGAAAAACATCGCCAAATTCAGGTAAACTAGATTTGAATGGGAAGTCAAAAGATTTTTATCCAAGAATTGAAACTGATATTGAAAAGGAAAGTCAGCACCTCAATACTGTCAGTAAATACTATGCTCACCGGAATTTTGCTGAAAATTCTTCGCCATTTGCAAAAAATATAACCAAAAATCAGCTAGACTGGACTTGAATCGGATGTCCCAAAGTGATTGATTGTATCGATTTTTTACAGTAATTGATATTGATATTGAAAATGAATGTCAGTACCTCATAACTGTTGATAAAAACAAAGCTCAATGTAATTTTGGTGGAAATTCTTCGGCATTTGCAAAAAATATAGCCAAAAATCAGCTTCACTGGATTTGAATTGGAAGTCAAAAGTGGCATGATGTTATCAATTTTTTCAGATAATTGATACCGATATTGAAGAAAAAGGTCAGCAACTAATAACTGTTGATAAAACTAATGCTCAACATGATTTTCGTGGAAATTCCTTGTAGTTTGCGAAAAACAGAGCCAAAAATCAGCTACATTGGATTTGAATTGGATGTCCCAAAGTGATCAATATTATTGATTTTTTCCGATAACTGATATCAATTTTTAAAAACAAAGAACAACACCTCAAAACTATAAGTAAGGACATTGCTCAATGTCAGTTTGATGGATATCACTTGTAATTTGTGAAATGTATCACTGAAAAATTGATGAATTGTTTTCGAATCAATATTCGATCCCCTATCAGTTTTACTGATTTTTTCCAAAATTGGATGAACAAGCGAAAAAAAGTTGACAAATGCACACACTAACAGAATGCCATTTATAGATGCAGATTATTGCATTATGGAAACATAAGGGTAGCCCTCAAGACTCTTGCACATACAGAGGTATCCCAATCGGATCCAGCATGGTGAAAGTATGAATGAACATTATATTAACTAGGCTCTCATTGTTTTATGAAAGTCAACTCTTCACAACCCAGTTTGGTTTTCATTCTGGTAAGGGATGCAAGAATGGCATAGATGCCATCAAACAACACCAAGAAATTGCTTACCTCTCTAATAGGAAACTGTATACCTGCTTTGTCAACCTCACAGCAGCATCAAAAGTGAGTTCTTCTTCTCATCCATTAGAAACCACCTTCCAAATCCACTGAATGTATCAATCTAATAGAGGAACTGTATTGATCTACAGGCTCTTACATGTCTGGTGAGGCCCACAATAAGGAAACATTTCAAACCTCAGCAAGAGTACAACAAGAAGGAAATGAGAACTCCCCTTATTTAATCTTTTCCTAGACTATGCCCAGCACATTTACAAACACAGATATGATGAGATAGGCATTGACAATTTAAACATTCCATACCACACCCCAGATAAATCTACCAATAGGAGACAACAATTCTGCTTTCCCTCACAAAGCCAATGTACTGATGAGGTGGTGGGAGGAGGATATGCTGATGACATAGGTATTCATAGTTGAGATAAGAATGATCTTGAACTGAAAATCAACATCCTCTATCAGGCGTTCCAAGAAATAGAACCCAAGATAAACCTTTCCAAAATGGAAACAATGATCTGGAATTGAAATGAAAGTGGTGATGGCACCTATCCTGAATCCATCACAAAAATTCAGGATGTGGAATTAGTAAATACTAAACATTTCAGATACTTTGGTGTATGGATCGGCTATAACAGAGTATGGGAGAGAGGGAAATTGAACATAGAATAGGCTGCACCAGAAGTGGTTTTGCTCAACACTGCAAATTGCTAGGAAACCAAAACATAACCTGAAACCTCAAATCATGTTCTTGAATAGCCTTGTCAGATCAAGACTTTCATATGGATGTCATGTGTGACACCAAACCTGTTTAGAAATATCTAAACTGTCAGCTGTATACAACCATTTCCTAAGATCAGTGAAAAAAGGCTTTGAGCAAATAAAGCCCGAGGGTCTTGGCAAAGATCATACTTCTTTGAACATTGTGATCTGGTGCTACAGAATCACAAAGAACTATACCAAATAACAGAAACTGCACCATTTGATGACTACCAAGAGTGGCATTAAGTCAAATAAATAGCACATGTAACTGAAAGAGGAAATAATGAAATAATCAAGATGTTGACATTCCACACCACTTCAAATAAAAGGTTAGGAAGGAAAACTACCAAACAGGTACTGGACTTGACAAACCTGTTTTCCTAAAAACGTGTTTTAAGAGAAAGATTTTATAAACTCACTGCTCAGTCAATGAATGCTAAATATTTCCTTATAGGGAAATGGCTAATATTACCATTACCATTATTCATTGAAACGTGTGTGCCACTAAAAATGGGGAAATTGCTGCGGATGTAAATAACAATGGGGAAATTGCTGCGGTTGTAAATAACAATGGGGAAATTGCTGTGGATGTAAATAACAATGGGGAAATTGCTGTGCATGTAAATAACAATGGGGAAATTACTGCAGTTGTAAATAACAATGGGGAAATTGCTGTGGATGTATATAACAATGGGGAAATTGCTGTGCATGTAAATAACAATGGGGAAATTACTGCAGTTGTAAATAACAATGGGGAAATTGCTGTGGATGTAAATAATAATGGGGAAATTGCTGTGAAAGTAAATAACAATGGAGAAATTGCTGTGGTTGTAAATAACAATGGGTAAAATTTCTGTGGATGTAAATAACAATGGAGAAATTTGCTGCAGATGTAAATAACAATGGGGAAATTCAGATCCAAAAATCTGGGGTTGTAATTCCAAGTGTCATAAATGAGTTTCACAAGTCCAAAGTAAAAAATAAAAGAGATGTAATTCAAAAGTAGATAAAAAATCTGTATCTAAAATTTGCAACACACAACTATCTTTTTCACTCACAAAGAACAATAATTGCCAGTCATCCAAGGTAGCGTTCTTTTATTGGGGTAAGAAAGGTTGTGATTGTTTGAGACAAGTAGTTAAGAGCAAACAATTACTATATTTCAAGGTTTACTAGTTGGCCCAATCTTTTCTGATTTTCTTTTTCAACAGATAGCACGAAGAACGCAAATTCCTTTTTGAGTTAGTTTTTCTCCTTTGTCACCAAAGTAGCAGATTTGCCAAACTTCATATGAAATTTGACACAGGTATATTGTTTGAATTCATCAGATATGATAAAGACTGATGAGTTGTCCCAACACAACATTACAAAAATCTCACATAATGATTGAATATGAGTAGATAGAACAAAAACTATTGGTAGACTGACTCAGTAGGCTTGGTACCAATGAACATCAGCTAGAAGTAAATTTCTGTTAAATAATACAATCACATTATTTACATTATTCGGACTATTGTCCTCATCTTTGTCGCCATATTTATTACAATGTTTCAGTCGTTGAAGAAGGCCGGAGCGTACAACGGCCGAAACGTTGTAATAAATATGGTGACAAAGATGACAATAGTCCGAATAATTTAAATAATGTACATAATACCTCATCTCAGAAATATAGACAGACTAATACAATCACAGTGTGTACAGTCTGGGAATTTTTCAGTAGCAGCACATTCATAATACAAGAGGATCCATACTTTCAAACTTGTTCCTTAAATGATTTTTTAAAAATCTTTTGGGAGCAAATAAAGCCTGAGTTTTCAGAAATGCATTTAATTTTCAGATCTTTTGTTAACATTTCCTGGTATGAACTCAGAAGACAAACTAGTCAACACAAATATCTCATCTGTTGTCCAGTAAAGATCTTTATTGTGTCAGGAATGTTTAAAAGATTTTTTGGTTATTTTAGCTTGTTAAAGATTATCTAGGTCTTAGTTTGCCTTCAATTGACATTCCACCATGTTTGAATATTCTATTTGTATACTTGTATTTTATTTCAAGTTTCTTCTTAAAAATCTTCTTGAAGCATTACAACATTTTCAGTCACAATTTTCTCCAGAAGGAAGAAAAAACTTTATGCTACATTCTCTGTTCTTTTTTTAACAACTATTATGACAATTACTAAACATGCTTGTAAACACCAGTAAAAAAGATAGTCACAGGAAACAAATTAGTTAGTAATCACATCATATACCTCACTGGCTCAGAATATTCTTAATCCATGGTACCTAGAGACATTTTGTTCAACAATATTCAGTTCACACTGCTTTCAAATTCCAATGTCAACTTCTGTTTTCAAGGGTAGCAAGTAACAATTTAGATGAATAAAGTACCATATTTTTGAGAATTTAAAGAAGATTTGGAAATAAATTCTTACTCAGTATCTTCCTATATTCTTTTAAATGGAGTGTGAATCAGCCTGAAGTACTAAGTACCACTTATTATTGTATTGCTTTACACTGAAATGTAGCAAGTTTAAGCAAAAACTATTGTATATTTTCATTCACATATTTATTGAACTAATTTGGATAGAATATTCTTGTAATATGAGAGGTCATTTTTGTGTCTGATGAATATTTTTTAAATTTTTTTTTTGTGTTGCTGCTTTGAAATCTTCCCATCAACTTAATATTTTTGTTCAAAGACTTGATCAAATCAAGCGTATGGTTGCAAGACAGAAATACGACAACAGCAGAAATAGATTTACGTGATTTATTTCAATAGGAATGTGTGGTTTTGGGACAGCTACCTTGTGGTATAGTTCATAAGCTGGCTGCCGATCCGGGTTGATCTCTCATAGTAGTTCCCACTGGTTGGCGTGGCCTTCCTCCTGCTGACTGCTGCTGACTGCCCGTGACAGATCTCTTCCCTGGCCTCCCGTTGACTGCTTTGTACTTCCCCGTGTGACCCTTTTTATGGCGTTTTTTATGGCTTAACGGGCTCGAAAAATGACGTGAGTATAATTAGGAGGGAAGCATTTTTATTGGTCGAAAAATAGAAGCACTTTGAAATATTGTTTTATTTTTCGACCGGAACTCGTGCGTCTGGCCTATGCGTAAACAACGATAATAGTCATTTTGTGACGGGGGCCTTGTCCCATTCACATCCGACTCTCGCTCTTGAGTATGTTAGTTTATTTGCCTGCAAATCAGCCGAGATATGTCTTATTTTATTTCATAACAAAGTCAACAAGTAGAAAAAAAAACGATAAAACACAAGATAATAACCTTGTTCTGGAGCAGTCTTTTTAAATCTAATCATTAAAATAAAATATAAAACCAAAAACAGATACGACACTTATTATTATTTACTTGTCCCCCCACCTCTCGGTGGCAGAATATGACAAAGCCAATTTAACATGGGGAGCTGAAGTGCATGTACCCTTTAGTGCAATGAGGGAGGTGCTGTTTGCAGTGTTGGAATCCCCTGGAACTAGGCATCCTTCATTTATTTGTTGTGTTTTTGTCTTTAGATGACAGCAACACAAATGAGAGATAAAATGTCGATTGTCTACCCAAAGACAGATTTGTTTTTGTTTTAATCTTATCTTTAGTCAATCATTACTTCAGGGTATTGTTGATTTTTAACAGTTTAAACAATTTTTGCATTAATTACTTCGTTTACATTTCTTACCAGCTTCATTTTTTGAACCACACTTTTGAGTTCTTAGTTACAAGCATTGAATTATATTTTTCAGGTTTTATTTATGGAAAAAATAGTGGAAATTTTGGATGCTATTTTTTATTTTATTTCATCTTATTTCTAATGCGTGACATTTTAAACTGCCTCTCTCCAAATTATTTACCGCCCCTCACACCTGTGAAAATGATGTGATTTTTTAGTGTGCAAATTCCGACTCGCTACCTTCTTTAGGTAAAACCCGTCCTTGGCTCAAACAAAACACTGGCAACGAGTCTGAGTACAAAAAGTCATAGTGTAACCATCGAGGATTGAACACACGCACTCATGCTTTCCAATATGTGTGTTTATTTTAAAAATCCATTTTTTAGGCATCGTTAGAAGAATCTTTAGTATTTTTTTTTTTACTTAAAATAAAAAGGAAGAAATATTTTTCAACTTTAGTTTCCTATTTTTTAACTTGCTTTATTGTGCAGTAAAGAATAAAATTTCTAATTTATTACATTTTTTTAGTAATTAGTTCATAAGTAATATTTTTTATTTTCAAGTTAAAAAAATAGCCACATGTTGGTTTAAGTGAGATATCTGACGATAAGTGAATTGCCAACAACACATGTCATTCGTTGGTAATATTTTTGTTGTGGTTTCAATGAATTAACTAAAGAAGAAGCGAGCTTTTTCCTCTTCGTGAGTTTTAATAAGTTTATTTGGTATTTTTCTTTCCAAGAGAATTCATTATGGGTCAAAAGTTGAATCATTTGACTAAAAAAAACAAAGCGTTGATTTATTAACTATTAAAAAGTTTTTATTACTCGTCGTATGTTAACTTGATTAAATCGTAATTTGATTGATTTTGTAACTTTGTTAGTCAATAAAGCAAATTTGTTGAGCCATCGTGACAATTGTTAAACTTGTTAAATAAATGCACAACTTACTTAAAGAAAATTTAGTTGTTGTGTCGGCTCCATGAAGGTAAGTTTTATTTTTTTTTTTATTTCTTAAAAATTCCATAAACCAAATTGCGCCACCCAATTTCCTTCAAGTTTAAGAGAAAAATGTTTAAAAATACATTCACTTTGGAATTTAATGTCAGTTCACTAGTTCAGGTTTTAAGAAGTTTTAATTCAAACAAAAAAAATCAGTCTGTCACCAAAATGAAAAAGAAGTTTTTATTACATTTAAAAAAAGAAAAGAATTATTTTCATTTGTACAAATTGAGTAATAATTACAAATTAAGTTGAAGAAAAAGCAACAAAAAAAACAAAACAATTTATGTTGGGCAGAGTTTCAGAAAGGATTTTGTTTTGTTTGTTTTTGTTTTTTTGATTAAGTATTTTTTCTACGTTTATAAGGTGAAGATTTTAACTTAAGTTATTTAAACAATTTTAAAAACTTTTCTATTTGTTCCTAAATAATAAGGAAAAAGAAAAAAAAAATGTTCAATTTCAATATTTTTCTTAACTGCCCCCCACTTTTCCGAAAGTAAAAATAAAATTTCATTTAATTCACCATTTGTGACAATTATTGCATTTTTAAGTCTTGAAAACCAAAGCTTCGCTTCCAAATTCTAAGAACTTTCATAATGAATTTCGTTCAAGAAGTTTACGTTCGATGTAAGGGAGATAAATCGGTTTCTGAAGTGTAAGAATTGTTTGAAACGCTAAAAACGATTTTACCAGTTAATGTCGTCGTTCTGAACATGAAAGAAAAGCAGTTTCTGTTTCTATTCTTACTGTTTACTTTTTAGTGTTTATCTAATTGTAATTGGATTTTACAGCTGAAAATCTATTAAAATTTCAATTTTCAGTCAATTTTATTTTTGTACGATTTTGTTCTCTGAAGTTGGTGACACTTTGGGTCACAATTATTATTTTAAATTTCATTGTAATTAAAATAAATTAATTAATTTAAAAGTACGGTTTCTTCCAACATTTCATAACTGGTCAGTGGTCACTTTCTAGTCACTTTTTAACTTTTATGTAGTTCAAACTGAAATAATTTTCAGTTTACAATTTTTTTTTTTTGCTTCTTGCATGGAATTCTATTTCTTCGAAAACACGTCACTTATTACTAGGATACGGTCATTATTTGATGGAATGGATTTTTGTTTTTGTTTAGTTAGGTTGTCACATATTTTTGAGATGCCTGTTAGTTTTAATGCACTGAAAAGAAAGTCACTTCAAATTGACTTTCATTTTTATTTTCTCAATGAACTTGTATATTTTTTTTTACAAACCCAAGAAGACTTGTTTGTTATATCATCTCAAACAACATTCAACTTACAATCATCTGTACGATTCCATTCAGGAACTATACATACCCCCCCCCCCAAAAAAAAACAACAAAGTTGATGTATGATTCTTTCTTAAGATTTTTGCTTTTCTTAATCAATTTGCTTGTCTTTTAGTTTTAAGTGCAATTCCAACAGTTATCTCATTTTAAAATTTGTATATAAACATTTCATTAAAGTTTTCACTTTTGAATAGTAGAGTATCTTCTTAAATTATATCTTCTTAAATATAGTGATTGAAATCGATTTGAATCCGAGGAAGTGATATGAATTTTGTGACAGTCGATCACAAAAAAAAAAAAATCCAAAACAAGAGAATCTAGGAATGCATTGAGAAAAATTAATTATATAGTCATTGTCTTTTAGTGCCTTTTTCTTAATTTATACTTAATTTATTGTAAAAAAAATAATCTTATTTTTTTTATATGCTTTAAGTTTGTGTGTGATTAGATTTCTTTTTCATATATTGTGCGAAAAAAATTCTTCAGATTATTGATCCAATTTTCTGTTTTGTAGCAATCTCATATCATGAAATTAATACAGGAGATAACGAGCTTATTGGATTGACCTTCTGTTCTTCAAGTGAATTGAAAATCAAAATCTTGCTTTATTTTTTTTCTTATCCGCATTCAAAACCTTCAAACTTGTGTCAGTGGTGACTACACAATCTCGACCATAAAGCAGGCTCATGATCCTCCCAGTAGTTGTTTGAAAATTTATTCTACTTCAAATGCATTGACTTCAGGTTCTAACACAAAATATTGTTATAAAATCATTATTTCTGCCAAAATTTTTATCTGCAGCATAGTTTTGGAACAGTAATATTTTGAAATGAATAATTAGTCAGGTTATCCCATTACAGATGAAATGTTATTTTTGTTGCATATTAAAAACATTCACTCTTTATAACTGGAATAATTTGTTACTGTTGAGAAGCAATTATTACTTTGTGGTTGATTTTCTATCACTTTGTAAATTGTCCAATTTCAGCATTTAAATGTTTTTAAATATGAGTACATTTTGTTGTACCTTCCATAAAAATAGTTATTTAATTGACCTCAAGATGTAAAAGCAACATTTTTGTGTGCAAAGAATCTGACACCAGTTGTCTTTGTATGTTGTAAGCACAATGTAATGAGAAATGTAATATGTAATACATATTTCTTCAGTAACATGTCTAAACCTCTCATCCTCATCTCCAGCATATGCCCTCCCATCTCACTGTTCATGTTCAGTGACTTCATGGCACTGATGCAGACATCTTTGAAATAAAAATGTGGCACTCTTTGCTCTCTTGCAAGGCATCAGTTCTCTATAATAGCTGATCCTCCAGGACCCTTCTAACATGTCGTAGACAGCCAGAACAGACTGCATTGCTGGTGTAGACTGAATAGAGACTGGACATCTAAGTGCAAGTTAGGACATCCTTGTGTTCGTCAGTCCATTTGATCTCCAAGATGTGTTGAGTCATCACTCATCTGAGTTCCTCCTCTGCCAGAAGAAGTTAGGGTTCTTGATTCTGTAAGATGTGTCTTTTGGTGTTTTAGCAGTTCCTTATTAATCACTATTGTCTTGAAGGTCATCTGATACACCAGCATTCTCATTTCAGTATTTACACTATTTACATTCAGACTATTATCTTCATCTTTGTTGTTATCAAAACATTTTGGCCATTGTACGCTCTGGCCTTCATCAGGTATATATCGATCTGGCTAACCTACAGGGAATTCTGAGCTGAACTCTTTATTTAATCTATGGGGATAGACTATTCTTGTTCAACTGCTCATGTCTCCAGTTATTAATTGTCCATTTCTACTGTGTCCAAATTCACACTGACTGAACTTGCAATTACTATATCACCAAATTCATAAACCAATGCTTTAATAAACTAGGCTATTGTCCTATTCTGTGCTGAACTTGAAACTTTAAAACTAACCTGCCTGCTGTTTAGTGCTACTCATGCTTGTCAAAAGCATTGGTTTCTGAATTTGGTGACATAGTAATTTTGAGTTCAATCTCTGGGCCAGGCAGTGTGTACTTGCACTCAGTGGAAATGGGCAAGCAATAATTGAGTGGAACTAAAAATAAGGAATAATGGGTTCGGTTTGAAATTCTAATCACCTGAAGAAGGCCAGCGCATACAATGGTCGAAACATTGTGAATATGGCAATGAAGATGAGGATAACAGTCCGAATAATGTAAATAATGCAAGTAATCATATCATCTCATCTTGAGAGATCCAATCACCTGAAGAAGGCTGGAGCGTACAACAGCCAAAATATTGTGAATATGGCAATGAAGATGAGGATAACAGTCCGAATAATTTCAATAATGTAAGTAATCATAATACTTCATCTCAGAGATATAGACAGATAAGAATAAGAACTAGAAAAGATATCTCTAGTCATGAGCAATGGAACAAGAAAAAAGTCTATCCTCATAGATTAAATAAAAGTTTCAGTTCAGAATTCACTGTAGGCTAACTAGATTGATACACACTTGATGTACGCTGGAGAGCAGAACAGGTGAAACATAACAACAACAACAACAACAACAAAGTCAAGGACAATAGTCCGAATGTAAATAGTGTAAATAATGATAACTCTTCATCCCAGAAATTCAGACAGAATTTCTTGTGTTGGTTTCTTTTTTATTCTTGTGCCTGGTGTTGTGTTTATAGTCTGGGCTTACTTAAGACTGCTTAATTTTGTGTTGTCATAATTAGACAACATTACTGTGTCCCTCTCTCTAGGGCATAGACCTGTGTAATTTGCTCTCTCTACACTACCAATATTGTCCAAGGGAAGAGTGAAGGCTGATACCATTTGTCATTATAGGAGTTGCCAGAACAAGATTGAAGAAAATGTCACTATCTTGAGGACTACAGCTTAGGATTTGTCCTTTGGGCTTATTCTCAAATCCTTTCATGAGAAAGGCTTTGAGAATAAGCCCAAAGGACAATGAGTGGATATGGCAGTAGAAATTTGTAATCAGTTTTCTTTTTCCCTCCTTTTTTTTTTAAGATGAACTGGTGAGTGCCATTTACATGAAGCACTGAATTTAAGATGCCAGAATCTAACTTTGTCCCTTTTTCCTGTCAGTAAAAACAAAAACAGTTCTTCTGGTCAGAGGTTAAGCTATAAAAAATGGGTAGTTGTTGGATTTAATTATCTTAGGCTATTTGATAAACACTCCATGAGAAGCATTTTAAGTAAAGGAGATCATCCTCATTACCAATTCCAAACCTTGGAACCAATGACAATGATATAAAAATTACAATGAGATAAAATTCAGAAACAACTTGAAGTCTTTGACAACTTGTACATTATTTCAATTTAGATTAAAATTCATGTTGTCATCTCACATCTGAGATAGTTAAATTATGGAAGTTTGGAATAAATAATTTCCAACAAGATTCGGATTTGCATCCCATTTTTAAGGAAACAACACCTATTATGTGTGTGACATTCTGAACTCGAAAGATGACGCATTTTTATTTTATTTTTTATTTTTTTAAAATTTTTTTTAGAAGTTCAAAAAAATGGATTTTAAGTTTAACTGAAAAAAACTTATATATTGCTTTTTAAAAGTAATATAATTTGTAATTATTAATTTTATTTCATTTATTATGTATATATTGTGATTATATTTATTTGAAGTTATATATGTATTGTAGGTACCACCCACAAAAAAGCGATACCTAAGATTTAAAATGCCTTTTTAAAAATGAAAACTCTTTCTTGAAGCTTTTATCTTAGTTTTAATTTCAAATTGATATTTCAAATAAACAAAATACTTTGTTGTATTTCAAACTGAATTTAAATTGATTGGAATTTTTTTTAATCGCTAAAATCAGCCATGACAAATCTGTTGCCAACACAATATAATTCTAAGGAAGGTGTCAGTTATTTCATTGTCCTAACTTGATGTGAACATAGTCACAACTTGGAGCTAGCCGCATACAAGTATGTGTTTTACTCGTTTACCACATCAAAAACATAACCGCAAGCCTATTACTCTCATACCATTCTCCAACTGCTCCAGATCTTTGCATTTCAGTCCATATTCAGCAAGGTGCTGTCTCGCATATGCCACAGATACCATGTCTTAATTGACGTAAATGTCTGTCGTCAATTTAGAGTGAAGTCACATATCAAATAGACTCCTCTTTTGATAGTACGGTGTTTACAATGTTGTCATGATTGCTGGTGTCATTGAGCCCAAACTCATTTGGGAATCAAGCAGTATCTCCCTCTATTGAAGATTTTGGTTTGAAAGGGCCACAACAATTACTGCACGTGTATTTGTAGGTAAGCCTTTCAAAGATCCAATACAGACGCATTTGACCCCCCCCTTCCTCTGCAATTCTCTCAATTTCTGTGCGTAAACATCAACACGAGCTGCGTATGTGTTAACGTTGCTTATTTAACTTTCAATAATCCAACGTGAGGTGCACTTTTCCTTTGTATTTTTAAACTGTAGCAATTAGCAGAGGTAATCCTTTTGAGGGACCAATTATTTCCAATTGTTTGATAGGTTTATCTTGCATTTATAAAATTCCATAGCAAATTAACTTCAACAATAATGACAACACTATCTCTGCTTTATTACTATTGATAATTTTAACTTTCTGTTACTTTAAGTTTCTAAATTGCGATTAAAATAAAATCAATTTTTTTAGCCATATTTGATATGTTTAACATTTGATGATGAAAGACTTCATGTGATTTTTGTTTACTCTTCTTCCCAGTTCTTGTACTCTTTTTGTATTGAGTATCAATTTGTAATATCCCAGTTCTTGTACTCTTTTTGCATCGAGTATCAAGCCGTAACATCATTATTAGTACTAATTTTTTTTATCCAGAATTACAATAAAGTTTATTTTAAAGCACAGACAATCACCAGCACTCACTACCATAATCTTCAGTGAAGAATTTAACCAACATATTTGTTTCTACTTCTGCCAACAACTTCTTACTGTTTTGACTATATTTTGTAATAATTATCAGTTCTCCATGCTTCTTTGTGAACTTTAGACCCTTCCCTTTGAACATGTCCCTAAATGAATAGAAAATTGTTAGATATAATTTGTTAACTAGTCTTGTCTTTGTATTTCTCAGATGAGGTATTATGTACATTATTTACATTATTCGGACTATTGTCCTCATCTTTGTCGCCATATTTATTACAACGTTTCAGCCGTTGTATGCTCCGGCCTTCTTCAGGTGGTTGGAATGTCGAACTGAACCCTTTATTTTGCTCACTGGGGTAGACTGTTCTAGTTCCACATGCCAAGGACACATGGAACAGTGGATAAAGGCATTGGTTTGATCCAGTGACAGGACCCAAAGAGTGTGGGTTCAATACTCAGTTAAGGCAGTGGAGAACTTTCAGAGAGAAATTAACAGGAGATAACTGATAACTGACATCCATTAAACATGGCATGTGAAACTAGAACAGTCTACCCCAGTGAGCGAAATAAAGGGTTCAGTTTGACATTCCAACCACCTGAAGAAGGCCGGAGCATATAACAGCTGAAACGTTGTAATAAATATGGCAACAAAGATGAGGACAATAGTCCGAATAATGTAAATAATGTAGTCTTGTCTTCCATCATCTTTCAGAATAGATTTTATTACAAAAATGAACCAACTGCAATTTTTAGGCATCTTAAATCTTTTATTTCATTTAAAACCATGAAAATGTATAAGATTTTATGTAATTGTGAGTTAAGTCTTAAATGAATGAAAGATGTGTTTGAAGATGAACAACAGGTAACGGTCGTTTATGTTTAAATATTTTACTAGAAGCAATGAAAAGAGGATGGCTTAGTTGAAGTGAAGAAAAATAGAATAATAAAAAAAAATAGAAATTAGGGTAGAAAAGATGAAGAAATAAGGTTGCAAATATGATGTGCATTGATGAATTTGGCTTAATTACAAAGATGAATGTCAGGTAATGAAGAGTTGTTCTCATCTGGTATCATCTTGGACTGTGAAGCCTGACAAGGAAAGATACCTCCAGTTTTATCAAGGGTAGTAGATGTGATTTACTTGTGAGTCTTCTAGGACTTTTAAGTGAAAAAAAGATCTTTTTTGTTAAAAAAGATGCAGTTTGTTCAAACTGCTGACACAAGGTGCACATATGGATAATGTGGTATAGCAAAGAAAATGGCGAATTACCTCGTCAAACCCAGTGACAACATGTCGCGTGTATCCTACGATGGAAAATGTGGCGAAAAAGAAAATTACTTACTAAAAAAACAGCATGTATTCCACATGACATGCTGAAGACGGAATTTTTAAATTAGAAACAAGTCAGTCACAGGAGTCGCCATAAAAGTATTTTGATATGCTAAAATTGGGCGTCCTCTCTCAGTTGTTGACAAATGGAAAAAATGCTCGGCCAATAAAAGCAGTTGGTGTTCTCAAATCGAGAGAGGAATAAAATTTGTGTATTTTGGTTACTGCGTTTGTCGGAGAGTGAGTTATTTTTCTGACTGGTTATGTGCTTTGTGATTTGTGAGGTAGTACCTGCAAATTGCGATTTCGGCATTTCTTTCTGTCCCCGATATTCAAGTCTGAACTTACAGTGATTTGTTCTCTGCGTTGCAGAAGTAATCTGTGACAAATATTTCCTTTGCAATCCCAGAACGCTTACATGTGGATTGGTTGAATCTCAACCAATCCTTGAGCTAATGACAAATTGTCATTAAGATGGAGATACTCATTCCAATTTTTTAATAAATGACCCATTTTGTTATTTCTGAATGTTTGATGCCATTTTGGGATAATTGTTTTAATGTGGGGTGGGATGTGGGGAGAAGAAGGAAACAGTTCCTATTTTGTTTAAAGTTGATTTGTATAGCCAATATTAGATACCATATAAAACACAGAAATATTTTAAAATGTATTAAATTTGAATGAAAATTTAAAATTTTTCAGGTAAATGTGTCTCCAGATTTCAATGTCATCCATTTTTGTAATTTTACAAACTGATACAAAGACTTAAAGTATTTTCAAAACAGTTTATTTCAAAGATTTTCTCCACTTCAACACAAGAACATTACTATTTTGTATGGTTTCCAAGGTTGGAGAATCCTGTTGGACTTCAAATTCCTGTATTGAGGATTTAGAGGAAACTTGTTGAGATTTTCTAAAAGATTGACCTCTGTGTCAAGACTAGCTTAAATATTGTAAACTCACAACCTATTAGTTCTACACTCAAGCCTACAACCACTTGAATAAAGTAATTTTCCAACCAAGAGTTTAAACTGTTATGTCAATGTTTTTGTAATCATGATAGCCTTTCAGGCTATTAATAGTAAATTTATTTTTCACTGGTTATTTCAAAAATGTAGTTTTGTATTGTTCAACAATGTATCAGCTTAGCTTAATCTGGTACAATGTTACATGTATGGAGCACCCGTACATATTTGTGTTAGACTGATCTTGTTTTGTTAGTAATCTGAAAGACAGCTTTATGAATCACGGTTTCATGGCAAGGTGTTTTTATTAATATTTACTGAGATGAGACTAATCTGGCACAAGGTCACAAGTGTGGTGCACTGAAAATTTAAACTCACTTTGATAGAAGACTAAGATTAGGCACACAGGTGTTTATCAAGCCTGGCTCAAGGACACAAATATAGAGTGCTCGATAATCAACAAAAACTTGAAAACCACTAATCTATAATGAATCAATTTTTTCTTTAATTCCAGATGATCTAAAGTAAGTTTGTTCTTTAAGTATTGATTAATATATTTTGATCGGACTTTGGTGATTCATCAGTTTTGCATATCTAAATGACTCCTAATTAAGCCTTTATCAACAGAATTATTGCTTTTCTAGGATTAATAGCATCTTGTTAGTCTCTGTCTTACTCGTTTGTCTCTCTTTATTCTGTTAGATCTATATTTAGCCAATTGCTTCTTACATATCTGATGACCAA
The DNA here is from genome assembly GCA_964036315.1 of Acanthosepion esculentum. NCBI lineage: Eukaryota > Metazoa > Mollusca > Cephalopoda > Sepiida > Sepiidae > Acanthosepion > Acanthosepion esculentum. The sequence continues at coordinate 983,848 of OZ038485.1, read as the reverse complement.
TATCTTTCCTTGTGGACAACTCAACCTATCCCATCTTTTTATTTGTTGCGTCCAATGTCAAGATAACAACAGCTCCAATGAAATACACACACTATATATAGAAAGAAATATTATATATATGTATATTTAGGCAGCATATCTTTCTTCATTCAAGCATTTTTCATTAAATAATATAGACATATCATGTATATTTATTTTTATAATAATCCTTTTTAGTTCTCTCTTCTTGATGAGTTGAAATTCATCAAGGGAGGTGCTGTATTTTTCATTAACCCAAGTACTTTCGATCTCTTCCAAGATCATTGAATTCTGAATACAAACTTAATGTAACTGTAATCATTGTGATAGTGATTTTGCAAATACATGCAAATGCTCTCTGCTATAGTTATTTTAAAATTAACCATTGTGGTTACAATGTTTTGTAAACAAGCGTTCTCAGTCCAAGGGCGATAACCGGGGATGGTAAATTGCAAAATCGTGTTAAATATAAGTAAACTCAAATGCATTTTAAAACATTTCTACTCTATTCATAATAAATTTTGTTCAGTGTTGATTGGTTGTTTTTTATATAGAGGGCCTCGAGAATTTGAAGTTTTTGTTTATTATTTTAATGGTATAGTATATTGGTGTTGTCAACAAGTATTTTCCTGTATTGTGAAGGTGGACAGGAATGTATTTACAGTTACATTAAGTTTGTCTTCACAATTCACACCTAAGGATGATCTCAGAGGAGATCAAAAGTACTTGGGTTAATAAGAACTACAGTGCCTTTGATGAATTTCAACTTAACATCAAGAAGATATTTAGAGAACTAGAATGGATTATTATAAAAATAGACATAATATGTCTATATTATTTAATGAAACACACACACACACACACACACACACACACACACACAATGATTTGGGTGAATTTAATCCTATTAACCTTTGTCTCTAGTTTGTAAAGTTTCCTTTCTAGTACCCCCCACACACACACACTCCTTCATGTTTGTGTGTGTGTGTGTGTGTGTGTGTGTGTGTGTGTGTGTGTGTAAGCAGTATGAGAAAGGCTAGTGGTAAAAATTCATACTACATTTGCTTTACAAATTTCAGATTTTGTATTGCGATAAATAGGATAACATTCTAAATATTGCCTCTTTTGTAATATTCAATCAAGAAAACCTTTCATGATTCCCACATCTTTCTTAAAATTTCATTAGCAAAATAAAATGGACAGGTGGGTATTGGACCTTTCCAATTTAACTTTTCTTCATCATTAGATTAAGCTAAAAATATATATTTCATACCTGATGATCTCTTTTGATAACACCACCACACTTCACTAAAGGTAGTCAAGGGCTGAAGATGACACCCTGATGTGTTTGTGTCAGATCTGTTTTTTTTTCTGTTTTGTTTTTTTATAACCATGATTTATTTTTAAAATAAAATGTAACCTTTGTTTGTGCCTGTACTGGGTGGGTATTACATATTCCCTCACTAAAAACTGAGCCCCCGAATTGTCATTGTATGATGGTGAATAAATATAACTGTCATGTTACTTGAGGTATAACACCCAGCCACAAGACAGACCTCAAGAACTCTGGCCACTCTTCGCTGACTGCATTGTCACTGTTGGGTTATATTTACCTGTGGCAAGCATCACTGGTTCTTGGGTGGAATGATAACATTGTGAATACTACCACACCAGCTGTAATCTGTTCTCGCTATGTTGCAACTAGCTAGTGTTGTGTTTACCTACCGGATTGAATATCTGACTGGTCCATAGTAAACCTTTTAGCTGAAAATGAAGTCGAACCATAAGAGTATTTTGATACCAAAATTATTTACTATTGGAAATTACTACACAATTCAGTCCACCTTTGTTTTTTTTCTTTTCTTTTTCTTTTCTTTTTTGTAGCCGGAGTGAATGCTAGTCTCTACACAAAGATTTCTTTCCTTTTAGGCCTTTTACTGTGAACAGTCAGTTTAACAATATTAGCAACTTCTTGTTTAATCTCTATTCTAATCTTCTTTGTTAACTAAACTCCTGACTCTGGTGGAAAGTAGCTTGGTATCTCTAAGAGCCAGGGGACAAAATTAACCTTAAAGACTTACTGAGGTGGCTCTCTCCCAGTGGTTCTGCAGTGGTGTAGACAGTGGAATTGTCACGTAGGCCTTTTCTTCAAAGAAGATTTTCTTGTGAAAATGCCAGACACCCTCAGCTGGCTAGCTGGCCCCCTTGCCCACTAGGTAAACCCATAAATATATTCTTTTATTTTCCAATGTAGTGTTGAACAATGAAAACTTCATGGATTTTGGGGTGATTTTTGCTCAATCAGTCATTTGAGGATTCTGTCACGTACACATCCTTTTAAATTAGGAATAGATGTTTCAACTCTCACCAGGTCCAATCTCAAAGCCTTAATCAAGTGTTTTATGTGTTCTAATTAACCCTTTCATTTGGCTTCTTTTTCTATCACAGTTTTCTCGACTTTCTGTATCCATACTTGCTTTCATTTATTTAGTATAACTACTTTGTTCACTCCGACCACAAAATATTATACCTAGACTACTAAAATCTTGGGTGAATTTGTTACTCTTCTACAGAGCTATGAAAGTCAAAAAAAAAATCAGTTGGTCATTGAACTAAATTATTTCTATACCAAATATGAAAGAAGGTACTACAAACAGGTGAACTACTGCAATATTTATGAAGCAAATGTTACTTATTTTGAGCTAGTTATTTTTCTCCTCTTAATGTGGTATTAAGATTTTTCAATCTGACTTTTGAAATACAGCTCTCTCTCTCTCTCTCTCTGAGAGTCTATTGCCATGCCACTAAGCTAAACCCAGTAGGATCAATTATTTTGACAGATCCTAATTCAATTTGCAATTAATTTGGATTTTAAACCATATTTTTTGTATTTATAATCTTTATGTATTTTTTTATTTTATTTAAGAAAACTTAATAAAAAAACTTTAGTATGTTAATCCTGATGATTTAGTAACAACAATTTCTATACATTTGACCTTTGACCGTCTCAGTATAGAAAGATTCCTGAGTTAAAAGTGAGAAGTTTTGTCATCAAGTATCATTTAATAATATTCTTCTATTTATATTCCCTTTTATCAGTCTGTTTCTTTTCTATCTTTTTATTTATAAACCTAATCAAATAATATTTTTAGCTCAGTTTCTTAGCTGATGACAAACAGGTACAATAGTTTATATATTAAAAATCCAGTGTCAATTTAGCTTCACTTTCATTTTATATTTGTCTTTTATGATCTCTTTCTAATAATAATAGTAATACAACCAAGAAAATATGTGAAAATTACAAATATTTTACACATTTTTTTCAGGTTAGAAGAACTTCTGCCCAAAAGCGCTTGATAGATAACTAGAGATATAATATTCAATAAATTAAGAGGAGTTCAAGTTACTTATCTGATAGACTGACTCAAGAGTTTTGCATTGAAATCTTCATCAGGATCAAATAATAATTTCAATAGATTTATCAAACATCTGGCTCTGATGAGCATTTTGATGTGAAACTCCTGAGTCGGATAAACAGATAAGTCACTTGAACTTTTCTTAATTTATTGAATATTATCTCATCCTTCTATACAAAGTTATACACACCACATTTTATCGAAATGTCTTTTTTTTTTTTTTAATCAATTCATCCCAAGTAAGGCAATAATGTTACTAAGTTGCAAAGGAAACAGGAAAAAAGGTTTTAAACCTCTCTTCCTGTTCAAAAGACTGGGGGAGGAGTGTGAACTGGATGATAGGTGACCCTCTAGTCCTATTGTTCTTATTATTCTGTAAATTACTTTATCTGCTTTTTCCTACTACTCCTACTACTCCTTATACTCCTACTACTTAGTCTGACTTTATCAGTTGAGAATTGGGAGAAATATGCTTCATAAATTCTTTATATTGGGCAAATTGTGGGTAATTGAATGACAAAATGGAAGAATTTGGTCTAACATATTAGATAGAATTTTCCATTTTGTCATTCAATTGCACACCAATTTATAAATGTAAGAAAATATTTTTCTCTTTTTAATGATTCATTAATGTATTCATGTTTTTTAATCAGGCACTAGAACAAAAGAGTTACTGTTTGTTTCAGAATTCACATGAGTCATAAATAAATCTGATGTCATGAAAGAAATGAATGCCCTTTATATCTGTTAGTTTCTATTTCCTTTTGACCCTTACTTTCCACTGAAGATCATCAAAAGCAAAGAGTAAAATTGTTTTTGTCTACAACCTCACTTTCATTTTTTTCTTTGTTTAAATAAATAATATGAGAAATACAGTATTATTAAACAAAAAATAATCTGTATTTCTGGGTGGCTCTTCAAAAACCTCTTTGCCTTCTTGTGTGATGATGCATCTAATTATAACCATTCCAATGATCTGCCAGTGATTCATTTATATCTCTTTTCTTTTTCTCATCTTCCTTTTTATCATTAATCACAATCAATAATCATAATACACAGTACAGAGCTGGGGGTTGGTAGGAAGCTTAATGCTTTGGATGCCATTTGCATCTTTTCATAAAAGGAATTATTTGTCAGTTTTGAAACAATCAAATTCTGCTTCATGGAACAATTTGCCTTGTATTAGTGTGACTGATTTTTTTTTAGCCAAGAAGTTTTAAGCTGTATAGTGTATATTCATGATTGTCAGTGAAGAAAAAAAAATGTTAAAAGCACCAGATTAATGGAATAGACCCCAAGCCCTCCATATATTAATACAAGGGAAAACTTGTGGTTTTATCACTGGAAGAGATGTTTTTGAGAATGCTAAACACTGAGTAAAGATGATCTTTGGGAAGCAATGAAAAATGTAATTAATAAAGTTAAAACAATAGAAAAATTAACAAAATTAATGTTTGAAAGACTGATGAAGTTTATAGAATATCAAAGAAGCAATATTAACATTTTTATTTGAATTTCTGAGATGAGGAGTTGTCATTATTTACACTATTTACATTCGGACTATTGTCTTCATCTTTGTTGTTATCACAATATTTCGGCCATTGTGCCCTCCGACCTTCCTCAAGTGTATATTGATTTGGGTAACCTACATGGTATTCTGAACTAAATCCTTTATTTAATCTATGAGAGTAGACTGTTCTTGTTCCACTGCTTATGTCTAGGAATATCTCATCTAGTTTTTATTTTTATTTAGTACTTCTCACTTATGGCTTGCCCAATTCCACTAAGTGTAAGTACACACTGCCTGACCCAGAGATTGAACTCACAATCACTGTCATCAAATGACAAACCAATGCGTTAGTCCACTAGGCCATTGTCTTGTAGGGCCTATGGGACAATAGCCTAGCCTACCACCGTAGATTAAAAGGTTTAGTTCAGAATATGCTGTAGGTTACCCAGATCAATATACACCTGAGGGTGGCTAGAGGGTACAACAGCCGAAACATTATGATAACAACAAAGATAAAGACAATATGCTAACTTGTGTCAATCTCTAGAAATGGAAATCAAATATGAATGGGGTTTTTCCTTTTTTTTTCACTGACAAGTCCCTGGTGAAAATTGTTCTGCATTGAATCATTGATTCTTTTAGTGTTTGAATTATCATGAACACTTATATTTTTGTAAATGCCATCAGTTGATTGGCAAAATCCTAAAATAGATTACTCCTCCTGCTAATTTCTTTTGATAGAAAAACAAGTTGAATTTATTGTTGATAAATAACATTACTGATCTGTTCTTGCCAATTTAAGAGGATAGTGTTTTTGTGTTCCCCCCTAATAATTCTTTGTTATAGAAGTTAAAAAGAAATGAAAAGATGAATCATTACTGCAGAAACTAACTCTAGTTTGTAATATATATGTAAAATCCAAAGAAGAATCTGCAATGTTATAGGTCCTGACATCTCGGCTTCAGTCACTTTATCACTGCTGTAACATAACTTCCTTGTGCCTTTTCTATAAATACTTTCATGGTAATTGTTCTGATGGACTTTCCTTTATGGTAACTAGACCTTATGAACTTAAGTGCAGTACTAGATTGGCAGCCAGGTCTCATCAATTTACAGTTGAAATAGCAAGATGTAACTAAGTTCTATGCTAACAGTTTCTTTTCTTGCACTTCTCACTTGTGGAACTCTTCAGCTTTTTGCTTCCTAGTTGACTTTAATCTTCAAAAATTTAAATGCAATATCAATTGTTATCTTCTGTCTTAACTCTTATCTTTTTATCATCCTCTCTCCTTACTATTAGTTTTTTTTTCATATTCTCTAACACTCAGTAACTTCTTGCTTCCTAGTGGCTTTATTGACTTGCTTGGGGGTGAAATGATATGCATATATATATGTGTGTATGTATAGATGTGTGTGAAGTCATTCATGTACTTAGGAAGTAAAGTCAATTCAAGTGCCTCTTTGGATGACGAGATAGTTAACCGAATATCAAAGGCAACCAATGCCTTTGGGAAGCTTAAACATTGCTTATTGGATGTTCGTGGGACTTCGCTGAAACCAAAGATCAGTGTCTATCGAGCAGTCATTCTCACCCCGATTCTTTATGGGTCAGAATCGTGGATGCCATACAGGACACACATCAATCAACTTGATGCTTTTCATAAACACTATCTCCGTTCAATATACAGTTATACACAGCAGGAAAAAACCTCTAATCCTGATCTTTTCCTCAAGTGTGTCGGTGGTATTGAATCTTTTCTAATACAATCACACTTCAGATGGTCAGGTCATCAGAATGAGTGATGATTGGATGCCGAAAAGCCTCGTGTATAGTCAACTTTTTTGTGGTAAGTGTAATGTAGGTTGTCCTTGGTTACGCTTCAAGGACAAACTTAAATGCTGCAAACATCCCTACAGAGGAGTTCAAACTCGCTGTTGAAGACCGAGCAAACTGGAGAAACACCTGCTACCAAGGTAGAACTAACTTTGAAAAGAATCATCTCAACTATTTGAGAGAATTAAGAACCAACACTAAATCTCGGGCTAATACATCAGCCCATATGATGGTCAACCCTTCAGCATGTCCCTCGTGTGGACTTGTTTGCAAATCCCATGAAGGATTCTTGTCTCATATGAAACATAAACATAAAAACTGAACTGAAAGACACTCATACGTCGAAAACGACGGGAGAGTCCATCATATATATATATATATATATATATATATATATGTGTGTGTTTTCATTTGTGACTTTATCTTTACTGTATATAAATTATACTTAAAGACTTCAAATGGATTGGCTCTTCCAACAACAAAAAAATTCTTGATGAGGTTTATAATGTATAATATAAAATAAAATGTACAATTCCTTATTTCATGCCCAAATGATTCATCTTTTCATTTTTTTTCTTCCTTTTTGAATATATCTGTACTTTATTAGAAAAAATTTTTTTCTAAATTTTAGGTAATTATTTTCAAGTCATTTTGCATTAGACCCCCCCCCACACACACACCACTCACATCCACTATTGATTATGGGGCTAGAAGAAATAGAGCTGACTTTAAATTTTAAATTAAGTTGGTGTTTGCTTAATGACAGAGTAATTTCTCTTATTTATTTTGTAAATAATTCAAATATAAATTTGTACGCATTTCAGAGTATCTACCAAATTCAAATTTAGTTTAATGTAAAATACTGCTGTAATTATTCTTTCTTTTTCCTTACTCTCTATAGAAACATTAAAGTTCATTAAAGCTTTTATATTTTATTGAATAAATCTTATCTATGATGTGTAATCAGTGTAATAGCCTTTAGTTAACTTTTTCTTGTTTACATATAATTTACAAAAGCAAACCAGTCATTCTAACCTGTAATCTTTTTTTTTTCTTTTTTCAATCATTTTAACTGGTCAATTCTTTTAGAGAAAATATGTAAAATATTTTATAGTATTTATCTATAATTATGCAACTAAGCTGCCTTTTTTTTAAATTTGAAAGTAGAAATCTCTTTAATCTTTTTTAAGCTCTTAATTTATGATAAGGTTCTTCATTCTCAGCCGCTTATTGTCTCTTTCATCTGTGTTAATAGCTATAGATTAGTATATTGATTAGTGAATACAAATTCTTTGTCGAATTAGGCATTTCATAGTGATAAAATTATCTGTTGTTGTACATTTTGAATACTAGTTTTCAACGAGATACTGTGGATTTCTGGAATGCCTGCAAATGAGTAAGGTTTCTTGATGTTTTCTGTTATATGAGATAAATTATACAAGTTAGCTCAAACTTTTTCATCCAGTAACAAATTTCTTGACAAGATGTCCTTAGAATTATTATCCTTATTATATATTTTTTTTATTGTTTTAAGTACAAAACAAGTGAGATTTTAAATTGAAATATGTTGGTTATACTGTTTCAGTTAAAATAAATTAAATGATCTTTACTTGATAATTGCTTCAGTTGAAAGAATTCTTAAACCCATATTTGTCAGGGGTGTATTTTGAAAAAGTTTTTTTTTTTTTTTTTTCAAAGTATACCTGATGTTTTTTGAACTTGGTAGAAAAAACATGTCATTATTATTATTGTTATTATTATTATTATTATTGAGAATATTGTGTAGATTTTATTTGAGATTATATTCTTCAAAGTTTGGCATTAAGCAGTGGTTAACAATTTAATTTTATTTCCTATTGTATTGAATTTGATCCTCACTGGATACTTCTGTTGTATCCTTGTGTCAGACTAAGCTGAACTCTATAAATATCTCTAAGATTGTAATATTAGTTGCAGGAGCTAAAATGTCTACTTAATAGGGGGTACTAGAAAGATCTTGTTTGGTTCACTTCCCAAAATTAGTATCTTTATATGACCAAATGTCAGAATACTAGTTTTGGAAAGTGGGTTGGTCTCAGAACTTTTCAGCACCTTTTCATGTTAATGAAGATAATACGGATTAACAATGTGTGTGGTGGGGGGAATCTTTCTTTTCAATTCCATTGACATACAAACTAATTTATGGACCTTTTTAAACCAACAATAACATTTGGGTATTTTGATAATTTATCACTTTTGTTTCTGTTTTTATTTCAGATTGAGTCCTAACCTAAATTTGATAAAATCTCATTTTTATGGCATGCACTTGGATCCAGTACTGAAACGTTGACTTGAGGTTATGTTCTTGGGATATTCAAGAGTAATTGACAAAGTGTGATACTCTGTAGTTTAAGCAGCAGCAGCAGCAGCAATTTCATGATGACCCATCGAATGTCTGGCTCCATGCATATACTCTCTCCATCAACTTCTCAAGATTCCTCGCCTGGTTCGGAGAGTCCAACTTTTATGGAATGGAAAGTAAGTACCTCATAATTTTCTTTTATAATGATAAATGCTATTTTATTGAATGTTTTGTGAAACACTTGTTTCAATTTGTTTTTCATTTGTATGTGACTTTCTTTATATACATTTTGCCTAAAGACTTCAAATGGATTGATTCTTCCAACAAAGAAATTCTTGATGAGATTTATACTGACACACACACACACACACACACACACACACACACACACACACACACACACATGATACAGATATAAATTTAAGGTATGGTATGTTTATGGTTAAAAGTGCCCAATGTCAGGGATAGTACGTATGTAAATCGTGTTTAAAGATTGTATTTAAGCATGAAACAGACTGATGCTGCAAGGTGTTGACCTCAGTGTCCACTTTTATATTTACATATCTATCAGGCTCTATTCTTGAATTTGAGGACTTTTACCCATAAATATAGCATACCATAAAACTATATTTTTATAAAATATAATGTATATTAAGGCAACAATTATTCATCCAAACAAATTTGATTTATTTTTTATTGTATTTTTCCAATTTTTTGAATGTTTTTTGTATTTTTATAAAGAATTTTGATTACAATATACAAAACTTCATCTGAAAATTTAAAAAATAGAATAAAAAAATTAAAGTCTTTGTTGATTCTATTAAATCAAACTTGTGTGTGTGTGTGTGTGTGTGTGTGTGTGTGTGTATATATATATATATATATATATATATATATATATACACACACACACACACACACATACACACATAGGATGATGGAGGACTCTCCCATCATTTTCAATGTATTAGTGTCTCAGATGTTTATGTTTCATATGAGATAACAATCCTGCACGGGATTTGCAAACAAATTCACATGAAGGGCATACTGAAGGGTTGACAGTCATATGGGCTATATATATATATATATATATATATATATATATACACACACACATATATATATATATATACAGTGCTGTTTGATAAAAGTGACTCACCTGATTTTTTTACTTAAAAAATTTTTCGCCTTTTGTTTTTGGGGTCAAACTAATTTTTAACCTTACTAATATAAAGACCCTTCCCGACCACCTAGTAAAAAAGTTTACTCACCCTAAGGTATTCTATTGATAATTATAATTTTAGATATAAATGAGATTTAGGGAAAAACTCTGTGCAAAAAAAGTGACTAACTTATTTCCTGCAACTAGTAATCAATAGAAGCATAACCGAACAGCTTTAAATAAAGAATAATAAAGGTATGATTTATTTATAATAGGTAATATAGTTCAAAATATTTAATAATCTATGTGTCCTTCTTTATTTTGAATAACCTTTTCAAACTTTTTGGCATTGACTTGATTAGGTTCTGGCAAATCTCGTCTCCAAGCATTGAATTCCATTCGGATATGAAATTCAAAATCAAATCCTCTTTGTTGCTCAACTGCTTTCTCGAGAGCCTGTACTTTATAATGCTTCATAAGTTTTCTATCGGGTTGAGGTCAGGAAATTGGGGCAGCCATGTCATAACACTCACCTGCTTCTCATCAAAGTATTCCTTCATCAATTTTGATTTGTGACAGGGAGCATTATCTTGCATAAAAATGAGCTTGGTGGGGTCGATTTGCACCCTTTCAGCAGAAGGGAGCAGCCAAGACTCTAAAATTCACTTGTACTGCTCGCACCTGAGGGTCTTTTCAATAGGTTTTAAGAAACCAGTTCCATGAAAAGAAAAGCATCCCCAGAACATTATACTGAACGGATGCTTGACAGTACTTACTGCTAAATTCAAAGAGCTTTCAAAGCTTCTTCAGATTTTAGATCGCTTATCCTTTGAATTTAGCTCAATTTTCTTTTCATTGGAGAAGAGAACATTTAGTAAAAAAAAATCAGGTGAGTCACTTTTATCGAACAGCACTGTGTGTGTGTGTATATATATATATATATATATATATATATATATATATATATATATTTGATTTAATAGATTGATGTGATATTAAACACCCTGACTCCAGAGTTTCGTAGATGAACCTTTTTGTAATCATTTGGTTGGTCGGTACACTCATCAAGAGGTATCAGCAGTGCTAAAGGTTCATCTATGAAATATATATATATTTCGTAGATGAAACTCTGGAGTTAGGGTGTTGAATATAACATAAATCAACTAAGTGACAAATTTATATTTGTATTTTATATATATATATATATATATAATGTATGGGTGTGTACGCACATCTGACATTTTAACATTTATTTATTGTCGCTCAGGTCTTTCAAATCCAGTGGTGATGGTGAAGTGGCGACACATACAGGTCTGACAAGAGTATCTTATTTGAGTGAGCTACCACATGGTATAAGCAATAGGCTTATAACACTTCAGTTACACATTGCTAGTAGTTGGTATGCTAATCAGTGCTTATGCACCCTACACTTGTCACAGGGAGGTATGGAGTAGAAAAATGAATAGCAGTAGTCAGCTGCTTTTTGGACTGTGTACAATTTCAGCTTCACATTGTGTGTACACAATTCCAACACAAAGGTAACCATGTAATTTCTTGGATGCACCTAAATTTGTATCAATGCTACCTATTTAACTATGTTCAACTCATTAAGAAGAATCTTATGATCAGATGTACACTGTGGCAAGAGAGACTCTGGAATTAATATCAGATCAAAAACTTGACTAGTCTGATGAAAACAACCAAGTCATTAAAGATATTCTCTCAATATACAAGGATGTATACTATAAAAATGTTTGCCTATGTGCATCCAATAACGGCTAGAAAGCCTATTTAAAAAAAAATAAAGGTCAATGAACAACATAGACTTTATGAGATGGAAGACACTTAGTTGTCTAACTTACCTGCAGGAATGTAAAGAGCTGTATAACCTCACGTAGCTGACCTTTGACCCAAGAATGGCCCGAGTAATGCCTCTTAGGTCAAAAGATTGCATGAAGATCTATATTAGCATGGTGGAAACTAGTAAGAGTGGGAAAGAACCCATTTTGGATCTGCTCAACAGGGATAGCCATGTGAACCAGTTTGCTCTTCACTGCCTTCAGCAAAGACCCATTAAGGAATCTATGAATGATCATCCTAACATGGAGGAAGTAAAAGCATCTATCAGCAAAGCTGAACACTGGGAAGTCTGCTGGAAAGAACCTCTTTACTGAAATCCTACAGTATGGTGGTCATCACTTGGCTGATATCATGCAAAGAATCCTCTTGAATACCTGTAATACTGGGAGAATTCCAAAGAACTGGAGAGATGCGATCATGATACTATTGTACAAAAGTATAAGGGAACTGTGTCAGCATTATTGTGGTATAGTTTTACTTTCATCAGCAGGTAAAATCCGAGAGGGGATTTTGCTGTCTTGAGTTGTGGAGTGAGTATCCATGGTTAAATGCAAGATAAGTAACAGAACTGTCTGACAAATTGAATTTGAAAAAAAGAATTGACAAAGCTTGCAATAAGCAATAACAAGAAAAAAAAAAGAACAGGGCAAGAAATAATATAAAGCCAGCAAACAAAATATGCAAGGAAAATTAATAGTAATAAGGCAAAACAACAGTGATATGACAAAAAAGTTCACAAACTAAGAATTGGGGTTGACACACAAAAGCAAGTTCAGACAGTCAAACGTAGCATTCTGACTTCAGGACAGATTAGGACCGAGTCAGATGAAACTAAGAACTGGCTTATTTTATTGGCTAGGAAAAAATCTCATCATAAATTTATGTGCTTCTACCTATAAATTGAGGAGCAAAAGTTTTGAAGTCATTCCCAACAAAGATCTTTTTACATTATGGCAGTTTTGTAGGTCTCCTGTGATTATGCGGCATTGTGGTATCTGCAGGATTGAGAGTTGATGGATGAGTTCTTGTGGTGAATGAGTATATTGTGATGAATGAATGGGTTGTGATTGTGATTAACTAGGACTAGGATAGTTAATGAAGACTTTCCCCACTTCTCCTTTGGCCTTGTGCCACAATTTTTGTAATTATGCAGAAATAAATATTCATGCCCAACAAAAAAACAACTTGAGTGGCTGCTCACATTATGGATACAATACTACCAGTCACAATATGTCTTCTGTCCTAATAGGGGAACAATAGATATGAATTTCACAGTGCAAGAGAAGTAGTATGAAAAACAAGACCTATTTCTGGATTCATAGATCTTACCAAGGTCATGGATATTGTAAACAGAACTTATATGGGAGATCATGAAACGCTTGGGTTGTCTTTGTAGATATCGTCCAGTCATTTCAAAATGACTGGATGATATTTCAAAATTTCCATTTCAAATGGAGATATCTGTTAACATTTTGTTATGGGTCCTTACCTATAACTACAGAATGAACTCTTCCTAACACTATGTATACTATGCCTCTCAAGAGAGAGAAACGAATCGAGTCGAGCCGAGAGTAATTCACTCCAAACCAGACTGACAGTCATACTAACACCTTCCACATCTTGTATTATTATTCCGTGTAATATATCTTCGTTATTTCTACTCAGGTGTTCGTGTTCTTCTTCCTTGGTCCTAACCTGGACCATAAC
>OZ038485.1:940000-965000 GCA_964036315.1 Acanthosepion esculentum | reverse complement strand
AAATTTAAGAGAATGATAAACTCTGCTTCAGAATTCAAGGATTTATTGTAAGTCTAATGTATATTCAAACATATTTCATTGAATATGACTGACAAGAAGGAGGCTTAGCTATTCAATGTTTTATAGAATTTTTCGATCACTTCCAGATCAAACTTGAAACTACGGTTGATAATGTTTTTTGCTTGAGTTCTGTGGTGCTTTGCTAGTCACTATCAAGAATGTTAATCTAATCATTTATAATGGAGAAAAGTTCTGACTGTCATCAAAAGCATTAAGGCCAGATTATAAAGAACTTACAAATAACAAGAATATTAGCAATTGGAAACCTGAATTATTATTAGTCTTACTTAACAAAAATGTAAACAAACTGTTTTATGATTTTAAACGGGACTGATTATAATCGAAAATTAGTTTCTATTCTTGATAACAAAACTAAGTTTAAAAAATAATTAAACAAAACTTTAATGGTCTCTTCAAGGAACTGCTTACTAAACTTATTACAGTCACTGTGACTGAAATTGGTTACATTTAAATTTCAAACAATAGCAGATGATTATTACTTGAGCTATCAATATATGTAATAAATGGCTGGCCACTTGTATCATCTGAGGATGCCTGTCTACTAAGGTGGCTAGCCAATCCTTATTGCAGATGTTTGCTCAGGCACATTGGTTTTTGTTCAACACACACATAGTGCACCTGAAACTATGTTAAGCAGACCTTAGTTACAGTTTTGGGGAGAGTGTGTTATCTGGCATGATCATTGTGACTGAGGGTTTGAGTTTGCTGGCCTAGTTTAGACTGTTGGTCATACTAGATAAAACACTATCAATATAGGAATGTAGAAAAACCCATAGACCTGGCTTACCTTTTACCTCCTATAATTTCATGAATCCTTACCCAGCATATGAATTATGGAACAGTATAAACCAACTAATCCTAGCATACTAAGCAAATAAATATAGAGTTAATACTACAAATAAATTTCTTCTAATATTGTATTTATATAAACGCTCTACTTCATTAGATGTTAAATGTCTCTTTACTCTGGTTGCTAGAAACTATACAAGGTGCGTCATAATGCAAAGTATATAAACACTCTTTTCTCCAATCTCTTGATATTAATTTGAAAACAATTCAACATAAACTTCTAGCATGTCCTACACCTTTCCATGACCATCATGCTAAAATTTGCACATAGACTGATAGTATAGCAATGGGGTTGCCTCCCAGTCCTACTTTATCTAATTTCTATATAACTCACTAATGAAAAAAACATTTTTTTACAATTTTGCCAAACATATGTTCCCTATATCAATGATCTTTTCATATTAATAAAAAAAATACTAGACAAAATAAGTCTTAAGCCATTCAGGAAAATTGTATTGCACTTATTAATATAATAATAAAATCTCTTCCCTTGATGTTTTACTGAAACTCTAATAGTCATAAAATAGCTTTAAAATTAAAAGAAAAAACACAAGCAACAATCCTGATATAAACAAAAATAAAAACATGATTCTGTTGTAACCGGATTAATCTATAAAAAAACTATAAAAATGATTTAAAAAAAAAAAGCCATTAAAAATATAATTCATAGTTACATATCATTGATTGATTAAATTAAATAGTTAAGATTTTTCATTTATTGTAAAAACAACTAATTTAATCATCACTATTAACATTAAATCTTAAAAATTACTCTTGTAAAAAGAATATTGTTTCTAAATTTTCATGTTCTTTGGGAGATTGCATCATCAACAATAATAAAAACATTAATTTCTTATATTGGTTAGATGACCACCACCTTTTCTTATAGGTTACCATGCTAATTCAGCACATCAAATGAATTTGGACAGTTTCTTTATAAGCTTGATTTATGTGTGCAGTGGCTTGTATACTGTATGTATGTATGTATGTATGGTTTGTATGTAGTAAAAGATTAAATAGACTGGCCTTCAGTATGTGAACACATCCTTACTGCCTAAATGTGTGTGTGCACACACACACACACACACACACACACACACACACACACACTGAAAGATAATCTGAATGTAATGTCTTCTATATATTTCCATGGAAATTATAACAGATGCTGGGAGCACAATAACACGATTGGACAGAGAAAGTTTTCAGCTAAAAAGCATCATTTTTCCATATAATCACCATCATTGTATTTTCACTTGCAAAGAACAAAACTCTGCATACTACACTTGTGAAAATCTGCATCAGTCAACACAAGGCAAACAACATTGTTACCACTCATCTAATATCTCATTTCATAGAACAATTTTTCAATTCTCTAAAATTAACTGGGATAGGTTCAGATGTTTATTGTAGAGGCTCCTCTATCAGCATTCTTCAAAAATAGAACATCCTCCCTCTTTTCTGAGTGGAGTCTTTCTGGGATGGAGAATTTTTATCCATCACAAGATGTATCAGTGTTATATTCCGTGCTAATAGGAATATATACTTGAACAACACGGTGGATAAAATAGGTAAAGGTTTATTGTAAAAACCAGTACAATAAGAGTAAAGGTAGCAGTTAAGGTCATCACAAGTCAATCTAGTAGTGAGTGCTACTATTGGAAGGTCGGTAGTTCTCGCGTAAGTCTGAGTTGTACTCAACATATCCCAGCTATTATATTTAGCCCCCACCACCACCACCACCACGAGGATTACATGTGGTACAAGGCCGGGTTTAATGTAGGTTTTCCGAGCCCTTCTGCTCGGCCAAAAATATTCCCTATTTGAACCGGTAAAAACAGGTTCAGGGTCAGTCTACCTCCCCGAACGAGACTCTGCCCTTCGCCGGAGCCTCGTCCAGGTTCCTCTCTGCTGAAAGGCAGAGAGTTTGACTGTCTAGCTGGAACAGATCCCAGCTATACTCTGTAGTCCGTGGACTTACAGATACTTATAGGTTGTTACTACCTATAGTGTAGTCACTCATGGGGGTGACAGGTTATTCCATTACATCAATCAGCAAAGGCCAAATATACAACATTGGTTCACACTTGAATGTGCTGCTGCCATATTTCACTCTAACAGTTAAGCTCTTTGCAGTGAACTTTGCTTCAAACTTCACATTAGAGAACAGTGTCATTTTCTACCTCTTTCTTAAGAACCTTTGCCCAGAGTTATTTTCTATTTTTAGCAAAGGTGTTTTACCACTACCTGAAGGAGAAGTGCCTATTATAAGTGTCATCTGTATGCCATTTTCAAAAATGTAAGGGGAGACATCATTCCTGTCACAGTATTTGCTCTGTCAGCCTCCTTAGTGTTTCTTAGAGTCTATTATCACCAAGAAGATTGTTGATTTCCTCAATCATGGTGAGAGCAATGTTTGTAGATATCTAAAAGGCTTTTGACAAGGTGTGGCATACAGGGGTGTTAAAAAAAAACTCTCTAGCTATGGCATCTCTGGAAAAATCTATACAATTATCAAGTCCTTCTCCTCAGGTAGGTCTATGAAAGTTGTTCTTAATGGCCAATAAAACCCATGAGTTCAATGTAGACTCCCCACCCTTGGCTCTTTCCTCTCTTATTAATGATCTACCAAGGAACATTTTCAAATTGTTAATAATAAATATCTATGCAGATGACGCTACTGTTTATGGGCACCCCTCCAAAAAACAAGATGAACAAAGCTTGGCAGCTGGTCTCTCCTCTGATTTTTAGCCATAACAACTCAATGGATTATAAACTGGCTTGTAACTTTCAATACCTCCAAAAAAACCAAGCTAGTAAAATTTATCATTTTATCATCACTGAACAGATCCTGATTTTTCTCCTGTCATAATGAACAGTCAAACAAAAATAAATCTGTAGCAATAAAAGTTATATTTTTTATGTGCTACTGACTGGATCAATATTTTTGATTGGTATTACTAATAAAACGATTGCTCAAATATTTTTAATAAATTTTTTTTTTTCTGTCTCCTTTTAAAAATGTTGGAATTTGGAAGGGTATATTTTTCTTTTCTTTCTGTTATTGTTACGGTTTCTGATTAGAGAAACCATTTGTTTTTTCTCACTTTTTTTTTTTTTTTTTTTTTTTAAGTAACATTAACAACGATTCTTTCTTGCTGTTTCTCCTGCCCCGCTCTTTTTATTCAGCAAATCATACTTTTCTCTGTCTCGTTATAAGATACAAAACAAAAATGAATACATTTCTTTCTCCCAATTCATTCACAAACTTGGTATAGGTGACAGGGAAGGGGAAACTTTTACTTTTCTTTTTTGTAACTTTTAGTTTTAATGAAAGAAATTCATGAGAATTTACATAATGTCTCCTCTCCTATCTATATTTTTCTTTAGTGGTGGTACGTTCATCGTTTTTGTTTGTTTCATTGTGAACCGTTTTCCTTTTTTTCAAATTCTTTTCAATTTTTTTTGCATATTTTTTTCTTTTTGTGTACAGATTTTTCTCTACTTGTTAAGAATATTATTTTAATTTTTCACTCTCCTCTTATCCTGACCATTTCTGGACCGGATCTTTTCTTTTTTTTTCTCTTTCAAATTACACCTTAAATCGCAGATCTTAGCAACTGTTCTGTCTAACAACAGCAACCACTTAAAACAGCAGCATATGTAATCATATCTCTATCTCCCTCCCTTTAAATCAAGAAAAGGCGAGATGAAGGAGGAAGAGGAGTAGTGAAAGTGAAATAGGGAGAATTTGAAAAGAAAACTGGGAATAGAAAAAGGAAGGCAGGGCGGGGGACAGCAGCCATCAGCCGGCATAGTGGTAAGGTTTTCTCTACTACCCACGACAACATCAATTTATCAGTGACAGTAGCAAAGGTGCGAGAAAAAGAAAGCTGATTTGTATGAAAAAAAAATTGTCGTTTCTTTTGTTTAGTGTATTATTGGTCTGACAAGGGTTATCACACATACAGTTTTCTATACACCTCACTCCTGCTACTGTTGTTGTTGTTGTTTAACTCTCCCCTCCCCGCCGGACCACTGACGGTGTGCAACTACTGTTATTACCACCGATATAAAACTCTTGTTACAAGTATTTTCTGTTGTCCAGACAGCAGAGTTGGTCTTTTAATTGCAGCCTCTGGATAATGGGATATTGTCATTATTCTTCTTTTGACTAAAAAGATGTCAACTTCAGATGACACAGATGGGGAAGACACATATTTGGATGTGAATTTGGCTGATGTAGTCTTTCCGGAGCATCTTCAGGTAAAAACAAAACATTGGAATCATGAATAATGGTTTCTCTATACTTCAATTTTGCACGGCTGAACATCCTTGTCTTTGTTTTTGTTTGTTTGAATTTACCCTTACCTTTGACATGTCACCCTATCATTATTCTGTTTTATTGGCACCTTAAGCCTTTTTGTGTTTCATGATAAAACAAAAACGATCTCTCCTGAGTAAAATAGTCCCATTTTAAAGCAAGATTTATCTAACTGTCGCCACAAAAACAAAGAAATAAATTCTCTCTGATGACGCAAGACCAACAGTGACATTCAGGAAAGAGATATTAAGTTCACAAAACATACTGTCTTTTTGGAAAATGGTATATGACACTTTTTGAATGTTGTTTTTTTTTTTTTTTTAACCACTTGGTTTAGAGATTTTAAAGCTTAAGTGATCTTTGGTTAAAAAAAACTTGTTCATACTATATTACAATTAGTTATTTTACAATAGACATAGAATTTGTAATTTTAAAAAGTAAAATGTGTATTGTTTCAGCCACATAAAAAAAAAAATATTTTTTTCATTGAGTTATAAAGTAAGTTTCAGTCCTCACTCAATTTTTTGACAGCACAAGATTCAAACAATAATCCTAACACTTTTAAACAGCCTTAAAAAAAAAAAGTTACAAGAAAGAATCAGCATCTCATTAGTACTTAGGCTGATAAAGTTTAAGTAATGTGTGACAAGTAAAAACAATTAAAAATGGCAATTTTGAACTCTTTTTTTTTTCTTTGATGTAACTAGTTTTGCCTTCTATTTATTATTCATTTGATCATTTTTATTTTCCTTTAAATCTTTTTCCTTTCCTCCATCTGTTACAGTTTGTCATATCAGGTTTCATTAACTTCAACTTTTATTTCAAACTCCAATATTAATACAGTAGTCAAAATAATTATCATTACTTTTTTTTCTCCATCAACTTTCTCTCTTTGTTGTACGGCTTTTACTAAATTATTCACTCATCAGCCTCTGTGTGTGTGTGTGTGTGTGTAAAATACAAATATTTTAATTTATTCATTTTCCTTTTATCAAAGACTTCACTTATTTTCTACATCAGTTTGTTTTTGAAAGTGAAACCAAAGGAGTATTTGGAGTTGGTTGGGGGGGGGGGGTCAATTACTCCCACCTGACACTGAAGAAAGGGAATTTACTGGACTATGGCTTTTACATTTATTCTCTGACCATTATTGTTTATTTTTTTTTTTTTAAATAAGACTTACTGTTTAGTGTTTAGCAATAATTTAATTTTGACCTTTTATCCTTTCTAATACGAATAGATTCGTTACTGCTCTGACTCTTTGTGAATTTGATATCTATCCCTCCCTCCTTCATGTTAGTTTTGTCATTTTCTAGCTAAAAACATTTTTTAGCCTAATATATGAGAAATCGGTTTAGAATATCTTGAAATGTATATTCTTCATTAAGTAGAATTATTTATGAATTGCTCTAAAGAAACCCGTCCTTTGAAGAACAAGGGAAATTTTCCTTTCAATTGAAATTTTTTTTTTCTTTGTAGGGCCAAGAACTTTTCAGCACCTTTTTATACAAGTGTAATATATATATATATATATATATATATAGCAATATTTCCAATATATCTGATTATTTTTCACAAGGAAAACTGATACTGCTATGTATGAAGGAAGGTAGCCTCCAATAATTCTTGAGTGAAAATGTCTTCTGGATGATCAGTAATCTTTTTGCTGTCAAATGAACATTTTAGTGCTTCAGATTAAACTTAAAATGAAAAAAAAAACCCAAAAGCAAAGGTAAATATTGTATCTGTTATGTCAGTAGTTTTCTCTTGTATCTTTTTCAGTACTTTTGTTTAAAACTTTAAAAATGTTTTTTTAATGTGTAATGTTTAGCACTTGCTTCTGCTATTTGGCCAATAATATGGTTTTTGAATACCTTTTTCATCAAGACAGTAACTTTTCATTGAACACACACACACACACACATGCACACACACTTATATGAAAACACGTCAGCTATTTTTCAATATCTTAATTGATAAGGCTAATTAAAATTTTGAAATGTAAATCATAAGCTTTCTCTTTTTCATATCTTTAATGTATTTTTTAATTGGTCATCCATTTTAAAATTCTGCTTTGTTTTTAATCTTAATGATGTAATATCATTAAAACTCTCTTAATCATTTTCATGAATAAAGGTCTGTTTACGAAATGGCCACACAGGGAAAGGGGATAAGCCAGAATTGTGTGGTTTTTTATATAGTCTTGTTTTATTTGTAGTTCATGTTGCATCATGTAAGAATTAGCTTGATAGAACTCCAACTACGGCAGGTTTCCTTAAATATTTATAAGTGAATAATTTACATTGTGGAAACAAGTTGATCTTGCAATTATTTAATGATGCCAAAGAAAAATAAGTACTATTTCTGCTGTTCTTAGTTTATGAGCTCACAACTAGCTTTTTGGACCCAATTTAAATTAGTCGTAAGTAATAAGGTTGATTTATTTGGTATTGGAAATGACTAATCTTTCAGTCTAATCTTATTTCCTTACCACTTAGCTCTTGTTTAGAAACCAATAATGGTCATATTTCAAATGTTTTACATTTTCAACAGTAGACATGTGTTTTTATCATATTAGTTTGGATATAAAATGAGTTATTACCAACTCATGAGTTCACTCTGCTTTGGTTTTTATCCTGTCCAGATGTGTTGTCAATAACACATTTTATTGTGTTTATTATTGAAATAATAGGCTTAAAAATACATAAATTCCTTGGCCAATGAGTTGGCATTTTGCAACCAGCCAATGGGGCAGGAAATGACTTATTAAATTTAATACCTCCAAAACAAAACTTTTTTCCATTTATCATATACAAAAACCTTTATTTGCTTTCCATCAAGCACAGCTGACACAAACCTTCAAGAGGGTAACTCACTGCACACTCAGGTTAACATTTTTGTAATAAAAAAATAAAATGAGCAGTCAAAAATTCACACAGTCCCATGTCCAAATAGTCACAAAGCCAGTCTTCCCATGATTAGCATTTTTTTTTCTGCTTCTATTTGTTCACTGCCACTAACTTTATATGTGAAGGCACGTATCCCAATCTGTAAGCAGCATGTCCAGGTTATTCCATCAATCGTTTTATGTTATAACCAGCAGAATGGGCCTGCCACATTTTATCATTGCATTATGGAGCCAATGGCATTTGCAGGGAGTACATCCGCTACCTTTTTGAAGGTAGATGGATTTCTTCTGCACACTTCCCTTTGATCTCTTGACCACATAGATGCCAGCTGGAGACTATCTTTTTTTTTTTTTGTGCACTTCATTCCAGGGAGTAAGACTATATTATTTCTGTCCTCCTTTGGTGCATGCTTTTCCGTGGAGGTATGGTACAAGTTTCTTCTTCAGATGAGTCGCCTGACATGCTAGGGATAGTGGGTAGGTCGTCTGAGGGACTGTCAAGTGAATATGACTTGCACTGGAGCAGCATCTCGCTTTCTGAAGACTCATCGCTGCTGTTGCTGTTCATTGATGAAGTTGCTTCCAAAAGCAAGACAGATCTTTTATGTGTTGTGGGGTCCCATCAACCGGTAGTAAGTGCTTACTAATTATACTAGTGATGCACTCCTTTCTGAAACTGGTAGTATATCAGCTGTTTGGCAGTTTCACCCAAACGGGACCTCCAACATTGTATTGTCTGAGTACCTTGTGGGAGCATGGTGTCAGCTCCCTTTATTCGGACACAGTACATGTAGATAACATTGGCTGGTGCAATTATGCTTGACACGTTGTCCTTTGATGTCATATTGTACCAGTACACTACATTCATTATAGTATGTTGCTTCCTTGTGTAGATCCTCTTCACACCTATTTGTTATATCATTCTCTGATGGCACATATGCGCATCACAGTCAAATGCAAACTCATCTAAAAATTGATTAACTTGCCTAATACAGAAAGAAGTGTCGTTATCTATTAGAATCTCCTTTGGCAGAACTTGCTCAAAAGATATTGACTCCAATTGGCAAAAGATGCTTGAGGAGTTTCAAATGCTTCATGCGCTTGCTTTGTGTTTTGATGGCATCCAACTGTGGGACTTTAGTTAGCTTGTCCACCCAATTGTGGTCAGACTTGCCCAATTAGACACTTACAGACAGCCTGTATTCCTTAATGAGCTCTACGAATATGTCAGTGTATAAGCATCTTGATGGCAGCTTTAGTGTGCAGCCTGGCCTTCCACATTAGAGCATCAGAAACCCATTGATGCACACATGCAGAATCAGTGACCAAGTTCACTACTGTCACTCACCATTTGAGAGCAAAATCAATGCCTTTTAGCAATGCACTAGTTACAACCATCACACATGATCAATAACAGATCCATTGACCGTCAATGAGACCCTGTAACTAAAGAGCTCTCATTGATCCAGACATCGATATCACAGGCATTCATGTACCAGGTACCTTGTACCAGATTACTTTTTTATATCACTCTGATGGTATTTTTTAACATGGTCCACACATGTGGAACATTCATTTCGTCACGCCATCTTGATATAATCATATTCACTCCATGTTTGAAAACCATGGACACATGGAGCCATTCACACAGAAAAATGCCCCACAAGTTTTCTGCACATAGAGAAGACATTCCATTGTTTGATGTCTGGAATGGCAATTTTGCACTTTCATCAGAGCTTAACTTTCTCCCTGCCTTCAACCTGCAGTCAACACCCATGCACCATTTTCTAATCATTTGTGATCCTTACACATTGGGCCAAGCCTTCCAAAATGCTCTTTCAGGTATGCTACCAGTATTATATCTTCATTAATATAAGATGTCTATATATGCAGATGTAGTTTTGTTGATTGCAGCCATGACGGATCACATTATGAGTAGAGCCACATCAAGCCTGAATCCTAGGTGGGTGAGGCCTTACTTTTGGTCCCTTAAAATCACACTGGAATGGCCACAACTTATGGATGTACAACTGTAAGCAGGCTTTCTTAAATCATAAATGCATCAACGTGCTTATTAAGTTCTCTAAAAATCCATCACCGGTTGCACTTTTTGATTGTTGTCTTGCACCACTGCCATTAACAGAATCGGTCCCTTGGGTGGGCCAAGCTCCTTTGTTGAGCACAATAGTAGCCATCCATGATCAAAGCAAAATTGCAACTTATTGTCACAATCTTCCCTAACATTTTTGGGAGCAAAATATTTTGCTGTTCAGTTTTTCAGGTCATCTGGCAACCGACTGTTTGTCTACTTTTCTGATATGGTCCACATGCGCTTCTTGCAGTCAAACTCTATGCTGAAATCTAGCTCATCAATTTTGAGTGCCATGCACACTGGTACACCATCCGTGGTGAAGTGCACTTCACTTGTTTGATTAATGTGAACTCCAGCCAACAATTTGATGCTGTCTATTCTCAGCAGAAGTCATAGAAAAATAAGTTATGTCCAGGATGTTGACTTTATGCGCATATGAAATGGAATACATGTATGTGGATGAAAGATCTGGAATTAAATGAATTAAACATTTATTTTTTAATGTGATTAGTTGAATAAAAAACAATTTAGTAAAAATTTGTAATTAGACTAAGAAATCATTTTTTTTAAACAATGGCCGTTTTTGCCTAAGAGAGGAAAAAATAAACTTTAAATTATAAAAAAATGATTTTCTAATGAATGATTTTCTCATTGAATTATAAAACACTTTCTACTTTAATTATTAACCATCTTATTAATTTCTTTTCATGTACATTAAAACTCAAAATAAGTCTGGGTTTATGGCCATATCACGTTGAAACACCAGTTCCCATACCAAAATTAATGTCGAGACTGGTCAGTACCTAAATGGGTCACCACTTGGGAATGCTGTAAGCTTGGATGTGCAAGTGGTGTAATGGATAATGGCTCAGAATTGTTAATCAGGGAGCCAAGTTCCAATTCCAGTTGGGTTTGTTATATTCACTTGGGAATATCCTTGGGAAAGGTATGAATCCACCTCTTCTCCCCTCAACTAAGAGTTAATCTGTAAGACTTGTGTCAGTAAATCATTATCTCAAGAAAGTTCTTCCAATCTATAAATATTTTCTGGCTTTAAATAACCTGCAAAACGTTAAGCCGTAAAAGCTAAATCAATTAATCAAAATAAATCTAACAATGTTTTCTTGGTTGATTGTCTTGGTAACTGTTGTATTTTGAATGCAAAGCCCATATAGAATTAATTCTTTAATGATTAAGAGTTGTTCTAGTTTAGTTCTAATGAACCAGACCAATGATTGATTACTTTCCTGTTTAGCAACAAGTATTGTTTTAATGTCATTGAACTGACCAAAAGCAATACTCCAGATATTTGTTGCTCTCATAATTGGTGTGTGTTACTGGATATTTATAGTATATTATGCTACATGAATTCTTTCCAACATCTTATACTGCTAATACATCTGTTGAACATACATTTATATATATATCGTGGCCAGAAATAATTAATGAAAATTTTTCATGATTGTTGCAGCCTCTCTCACAAGATTTGCAGCAGATACAGGAATATATCTCAGACTTGTGATAGAGGACTTTAAAGTAGAGTACTCTGTGCACATTACTGACCCCAACTTTTTGAACCAGGGGTTAGCATGCCATTATCCAGGGAGGGGGAACAACGACAGCAAGGTTGTAGGTGTTCTCTTGGAGTTTCCTTCATGTTAGCATGCCATCATCCAGGGAGGTGAACAATGACAGCAAGGTTGTAGGTGTTCTCTTGGAGTTTCCTTCACGTCGGTCAATGGTTGAGTTGAATCTAAGAGCAATATCCCCTTCTGAGGGAGATTAATGATATTACGGTAAACCTGAGTCAAGTGAACATTTGGTCTTGGTTTCTCCGCATAACCTTAAAGGTTTTCTTTTATCTTTTTTTTTAAACTATAAAATTTCAACTTAGTACAGGTCTTTGTGCTATAGCAACCACAATAGTAATACTCCACAGCGCAGCCTACTGGTACTAAGTTGGGCGATGGGTGATAAGTCCCCAAAGCTCTTTTATGTATGTGTATATTTATAAACCATAAAATGAAATTAATTTGATCATCTGCTATTTATCAATTCTGCTGACCTCCGTTATATGATCATATATTCAAAATCTTTTGTACGCAAGTTGACATGATATGGCACTTTTCTTTTTTAATGAGATTCACGTGTCTCAATTATTATGTTTGCTATTTGTATAACATGTGTAGCCACAGCACTATGAATCTCTCTCTAAAAAACATAAGTCCCTTTTCAATGTGCTAAAGATGAAAGCATTTGCTAGTGTTACCAGGTATTTTATCTTTTCTTTTATGTTCTTCATATTATCTCTGAGCTGAAGAACTCGGTCAAATGATATGAATCATTATTCATTCGTTTATATTTTGCATTTATTCAAACAATAGATTTTTGAGGAGCTGTTTATACATCTTGGCTAAAAATAATGACCCAGATGATAATCTCTTTAAAAATAATGACCCAGATGATAATCTCTTTAAAAATAATGACCCAGATGATAATCTCTTTAAAAATAATGACCCAGATGATAATCTCTTTAAAAATAATGACCCAGATGATAATCTCTTTAAAAATATTGATGATGTAAATAGCTATATTACATAGAAGTGAGTCAGTAAGTAAAGGCTTGAATAAAAATCTAGGACATGCAAATTTGTCTTGGATCTTATATATCAACCACCAAGCCAAGTTTTCTTTTTACTCAATTGAAAATACTTCTTTTTTTTTTTTTTTTTTTTTTCATTTTTATTTTTTGTTCCCCTATTGGACGATAATGAGAATTTGCTTGATCTTTTTATAAATCTGCTATTATTACAATAGAAAGTTGAGGATCAAGCAAAAAAAAAAATGATTTTCTTATGGATTATATAAATTGGACATACAGAAAATTAATATTATCATAAATAAAGTATATATTTTATTATAGTAGTCGTAGAAAAGTCTGGTGAAAATACCCCCCCGAAATACTGACAGCTGTATTCCTAGCTGTTGCAAACCTAGTGTCAACCAATGCATGATTTGTTACACTCTTACAACAGGCGAAGCTGTTCACATTTTCTTGTATCAGATTTCTCTTTAATACTGAAGGATGCTATTAAATATATCAAATATGTCTCAGATAGAAGGAGAATTTTTATTTATTTATACTAATTTATTTTTAGCAGTTGTCAAATCATGCACAACATAGATTGTCTCTTTTAAAGCTGACTAGGAAGTCTATTGATTTCAGTTATTTTGTTACATTCATGTCTATTTTTTTTTTTTTCCACCTTGACACTTTAAGAATTATTTTTGTTAATTTCATGGTTCAATGTATTTTTGTCTACTTCCATTAGAATATAAAGATATTAACACCTATCAAAGCAGTAAAATTTTCAATAAACTAAACCCTCATCCAAAGTTGTGAATTTCATTTTAGATAATTCTTAAACGACAAATTTTAATGCTTAACACAGCCTTTTGGCTGTTATAATCTTTGACTTTCTTCTGGTATAAGTTTGTCTTCAGAAGTTGCTTTGCATTCAGCTATTTATGCATGAGAAAACTCTTTGGCATTTTCTATTGGGTGGGGGGGACCAATGAGTTTGTGTGGAAAAGGGTTGAAAGGAACCTCTTCTTGCCACTGTCAAAAGGAGAAAAATGGCGTGGTTTGGATACATTCCAAGGCACAACAGTCTGTGAAAGACCATTATGCAAGGCATCATTGAAAGTGGAAAAGGGTTGAAAGTTTTGTCAGCCACCAAGAACCTCTTCTTGCCACTGTCAAATGAAGAAAAATGCTGTGGTTTGGATACATTACAAGGCACAACAGCCTGTGCAAGAGCACAGGCTGTTGTGCCTTGTAATGTGCAATCACGCAAGGCACCATTGAAAGTGGAAAAGTAATGTGCAATCACGCAAGGCACCATTGAAAGTGGAAAAGTAATGTGCAATCACGCAAGGCACCATTGAAAGTGGAAAAGTAATGTGCAATCACGCAAGGCACCATTGAAAGTGGAAAAGTAATGTGCAATCACGCAAGGCACCATTGAAAGTGGAAAAGTAATGTGCAATCACGCAAGGCACCATTGAAAGTGGAAAAGTAATGTGCAATCACGCAAGGCACCATTGAAAGTGGAAAAGTAATGTGCAATCACGCAAGGCACCATTGAAAGTGGAAAAGTGTCGAAAATTTTGTAGGAGACCAGGAACCTCTTCTTGCCACTGTCAAAAGGAGAAAAATGGCATGGTTTGGATACATTACAAGGCACAACAGTCTGTGAAAGACCATCATGCAAGGCACTGTTGACAGTGGATGTAGGAGAGGATGCCAATGCAAAAACTGGTTGGACAATGTCAAAAAATGAACAGGTATGACTGTACCAGAATTGCCAAAAGAGTTAGTGTGGCTTCTGCATTTGGATCTGCCCTATGATTACAAAAGTCAAAGGGGGTGATAATGATGATGATCATGTATTCTTGAAGGAGTTACAAATTATATATGCCAAAATGTTGTCTTAAAAACATTAGTTATAATATGGCATTATCTCTGAAGTTAAGAAAACAATAAAAAATAGTTATTATAATTTTTGTTATCTGATTTCATATTTTAAATTTCTCTAAAAGCATTCGAGACAGTTGATAATTTTTTATTTTTTTTTTGTTACTACAGAAAGACTGAATTATTAAACCATCAGGTTTTAACTTTTTTATTTGTTTGATTTAAATTTTATCAAAATCGTGTATCTGTCTGTCAATGACAAGCAGAGGTTTGGCGATATTTGGTTATGCCTGGAGCCAACTCCTTGATTGTATACCTATAAGACACCTTAAATATGTAAAAACAGATGAAACCTGAAATAAACATTTTATTCAAATCAAATATAAACTAAATCTTTGTTTCACTCTTTGATTGGATACCCTTCTGGATGTCATCTTACCCCCTGCCTCCCCTTCTGCATGCTATTGATGTGTGTGTGTGTGTGCTTCCACTTCTCACAATTTTCTATTTGAGGGCAAGTTGAGCAGAACATACGTTCTGATTAGTCCAGGCATCGCAAACAAATTTTAATTTTTGTGCATTCCTATTTCTATTGGTTATAATCACAACAAAAATTAAAGTAGCTTTTATTTATGTTTCTAATAATGTCTCTTATACAATATCTAAAAAATCTCTTAAAATTAAAAATTTGCTTATAGATTTTATTAGTATATGAATTTACTAGGAATGATTTAAAATGTGTTCAAATTTGAATTGGTTAGTTATAAAAAGTGAAACTTTAATCAGGATAACATTTAACCATTTATGATCTCTTAAGATACTTTGACTTTGCTTTAAGTTTGGAATTTCCTAGGGTCAATGGCCAACCTCAGTCATTTTGTTTACAAGTTAGTGCTTTAACTCCTGTATGACACTAAACAATTTTATTCTTAGTATTTTTTTTCACTAGAAAAACAATTTGGCATTGTCTATATCTTCACTTCTAAAAATAATACTCAAAATGTCAAGTTTTTAACCGAGGAATATGTAATTTTTTTTTGTTTTTGTTTTTGTACAAGTACTGTTTTCATTAGTCATTAAGTGACTGATGCTCATCCTGTAACCACTTGATTTAGGAAAAGGAAATACTTGCACCTAGATTCCAAACTTTCCCCTCTAACTTATCAGCTTATTACACATTCACAAATGCTTTTTGTTTTTCTTAAAACCTTCTACTTGAAATGCTTGTAGACTTGAATCAAAATTGTGCCTATTCTAATTTGACATCTCATCTTCTCTGTACATGAATCCAAATACATTTTGAAAGTTTTCTTGACTGCTTCTTTTTGTATGTATATATAACGCTGGTGTAACATTAGTAAAAATGTGCTCATTAAACATTAGAAAGGATTAAAACCTGCAATAATATTTTAGTCCTTTGAAGAATACTATCAGTTTGTTAAACAAAATATGAACAGAATGTGAAATCAGATAAAAAATTTTATATCATTTACTTTTCAATTGATTTTTTTTTTTTTTTTGACATTCTTTATTCCAGAAATTATGATATTTAAAAAAAAATCATACTTTGTTGTTTTTAACATAATATTTTGACTAATAGTTTATTCAGCCTTATAAAAATGTAAGTTGCATCCCGTGGCCTCCAGTTGTGACTATTCATTAGTTTTCTTACCAATATCATCATCATTGTTTTAAGCCCGATATTCTTCGGCTTATAAGTTCTTCAACCTTTCTTGGGCATGTGTTACATCTTGTAGTAAGCAATTTCTAAAACCTGGTTACAACATACACCAGAGAAAGAATGAAGAATGTCTGAAACATTTCAGACAATCCTTTTTTTTCTTTTTTTTTTGTTTGTGTTTTTTAATGTTCAACCATTTCCCCTTGAAACAAAGACTGTATGCATTTGTAATTTGGCTTTTATTATCTGCACAAGTAATCTCCTTTTATTATTTTCACTTTTTTTTATTATCTATTTACTTAATTTAGTCTAGTACAAGGCTAGAATAGTGGGACATCCAGTAAGGATCAAACTTGATACATTAATGATCTATGAGAAAAGTTCAATATCACACTCTGGTCAATACTCAGATCATAACTAATTTTTATTGTAATCTGTCACAAGGCTACAATTATGAGATACCCAGTTGGGATTAAACTCACTGGTTTACTTGATTACCTTGTTAACTATGATACTAAAATATAAAGTCACATTGTGTTTTATATTATAGAAGATATACTTTCTGAGACATTAACTCACACCCACATCATATTTATCCAGTTTACTTCACATAAGTTAGTTTTTCTTTTTTTGTTTTTTTTTTTGTTCAAGAAATGTTAATATAAATTTCTAATGCACTAAGCCATTTGAGCTTAGAATAAAATTATAAAAGAAAATAATAAACAAATTTGTAGAAAACAGATTCAATTCTGGAAATGGTTGTTGACATGAAAGATTTGCCATTGAGAAAATAAAATTAATCACACTAAGTGACATATCTAATCCATTTCTTGATGTACTTTCAAAAGAAAAAAAATTAAAGATGTACACAATTTCTTACTTCATTTTATATTTATAACATCAAAAAATCTCATTCAATTACAAAATTTAAATTGACAATTTTTTTTAGCTTGGATCTTTTTTTTATAACTGATAAACATTCAAACTTGTTGTTTGCATTTGGCAGTAAACTGGCTACCACATGGTGCGGTCTTTAAATATAACCAGGAATTTTACCAAATTAAATAATTTAATAAATTCAAACATTTCTTTTTCCATCAAGTGCATGTAGGGATCAAACAGTTCAATTGTAATGAATGAAAGAAAATATTTGGCATGATAATATGAGATAATATAAAGACAATTATGAAACTGAAACCATCCTATATTTCCAAATGAGAACAATTGAGCTTTTTAAATATCCTGGTTGGTGATGCTTTACCAGATAGAAAAATAAATAAAAATAATACTGTTTGTCTTTTATACTTGTTTGATATACTGAATTTAAAAAAAAATGATTTAAGCTATTTATGATGAGATATGGAAAAAAAACCCAAAAAAACTGTTAGGTGCTCTTGTTGTAACTTTGTATATTTATTGGTCATACAGTTTGATCTTCTCCTTTTGGTAATGATAGTCAATTTCTATGGTAATAGGAAGCATTACTTGACACCAGAAAATGAACATGCCTTGTGTTATCATAAAGACATATCTCCTTAGTAATTAGGGGAGTTCAATCTGTTAATACATTGCTTCTTATTTCCTTTTTCTTGTTTCATTTTACACACACACACACACACACACACACACACACACACACATATATATATATAAAAGATGTACAAAGGGAATGCAGGAATAGGGATAATGTCCATGGACAGTGATAAGCAAAACCTGTGTCATTAGATATATAATCATTCAAGTGAGTGGAAGTTTTGATGCATTACCTCCCAATAAATATCAACAATTATATAAACAGTTATTAAATGATAAAAAGCTACCATGACTTTCCATCTTTTGTTTGCACTTATTTTTCCAGTTAATAGTAATTTTTTTTGTTCTCTTAAAATTGATTCCTGTTCAATTATTTGTATAAAGTCATATTGGTTTGGATTCAGAACAAACATCACTGATTACGTAATGACAGATAATGCTTTTTGTCTGCATAAAATTATTATTATTATTATTATTATTATTATTAAAATTATATTTTTCTATTCTTATTCATTTAAATTTTGTGCAGTGAATTGAACAATTTTCAGTTTCTTTAGGGCAACTTATAATTTGGTAAATTTTAATCAGATACACCTGAACTTCTTGTCAGACAGGTAACAATTGCATTAATAATGAATGCTATTGTGCCAATATCTTGTGATGCAATGACTAAGCCAATATTTTTTTTTTTATCAGTGGGAAGTGAAGTTTTTATTGTTCATGTGGCAGGCTTCATCTCCTCTTCTAGTTTTCCCTTTAGTTATTGCATTTCACAAGCTGCTGATCAATTAGTATTTTTAAAGATAAAGAGAGGAAGACGAGAGAGAGGAAGACGAAAGAGAGAGAGGGGAGAGTTTGACAGTAAATGAATTGTATGTTCTGACCATTTAAAATTAATACCAAAATCATTCATCTTTTGAAAGTGTATTTGTATATCTCAAAGCTTTCATTGATATTTCTTAGTTGAAATGTCAATTTCATGAGCATTTTCTACTTGAAGAAGAAAAAATGATTTATGGATTAATAAAACAAAGCCAAAAAAGATTATGAAACATACCTAAAAGATAGTGGGTTTCCATTACACACATTACACTCGTGCACAAATATTCCCCACTTCTATTTAGCACTTTTCACAAGATATACAATAGAAACCAAGTAAAATTCAGCTAGAGTAGCACTGAGAACAGGACATAAATATTAAAAAAGCACAACAGAAAAATAACCAGCAAACAACTTGAACAAATTAAGTAAATAATAAACAGATTAACAAGCTCCAAATACTCATATATAAATGTGAGGCATCCTTTAGGTAGTTCTATAGAGGCTCCCAGAGAGAAGTAATTCTATCAAATTGACCAAATTTTGAAGAGACATGGGAAGAGAAGATTATAGCAGCTTCTATAAGAACAGACTACCAGATTATCACATCAATCTTTGAAAAGTAGGAGAATGCACAAATCTAATACATACAGGGATTGTCTGTCTTCATCCTAGTGGTTAAGAAACCACTGTTTGTCTCTTTTACAAATACTTCCATGGTAATTGCTCTGATGAGCTGCTATCGCTGGTTCCCAGGCTCCATGAATTCAAACGTCATATGAGGCTGGCATCCCATTCCCACCCTTTCACTGTTGAAACTGTTAAATGTAGACGTCTCTTCTACTCCAATAGCTTCATATCTTGCACCTCACGCCTGTGGAACTCCCTTCCCTATTCCTGTTTCCCTGACAACTATAATCTCCAACTATTCAAATGTAACGTCAATCAACATCTCCAGTTTCATTGATCTATCCACTATCCTTCTCCACATCCTTTCCTCTATCACTCCTATCTACTCTGGCTCAAAATCCTCTGTAACCCCTTGCGTGATAGTGGCTTCCAGCCTTGCCTGGGGTGAAAAGCTTAAAAAAAAAAAAAAAATTAGTGTGAAAAAACTAAAATAAACTTTCTGGTTAAAGTTATTCTGGTCTTCTAATCTCAGAAATCCATGAAATTTTAGGTTTGTGTAATGTAACGTGTGACTGGCTTGGGTTCACGGCATTTCAACTATAGACTTCGGACTAATCTAAGCACAACATGGTTAGGAGGAGTCTTTTGTGCAGAAGGTTACTGAACCAGTAACTGGGATGACAGACTGATGCTCCAGGCTGGAGTGATTGGACAGATAATTTTTGTGATATTTAAATAATTTTTTGAGTGATAATTTAAATAAAATACAAATGAGACTTTTGAAAGTGTTTATATTTTTTTTTATTTTTAATCCTTAAACATCAAACCAAAAGCAAACATCTTCAGGAATAAATTTTGATGTCTTGTAAACTACTGCAAGGGCGTATTGAAGTTGGGGAAAACATTTAAACAATAGCTCTACCAGCCACTACAGGGATAATAGGCAGAGAAAGGAAATGAGATGAGAGGTAACAAAATGACACTGCCCCCAAAAAGAACATCAACTTTAGGAACAAAATGCCCACAGGACTAGTTTCACAAGACACTGAGTCTTGCCCACTATTGACTGCAGGTTTTCCTGTCATTGTTATTGACAGGAGATGCTGGCAGAAACCCCTATCTAAACAAGTTGCAGCGATGCCCATATCTGAACATGCCAGGCTGCTTCGCTGCTAACGATGAAACCTGACATGTGTTCATACTGATCTCCTGATCACAATTATGACAGCTTGGAGCAGGTCCCTTGCGTTGTGCTTCTTTGAAGTGGGGCTGGTTCGTGTTCCTCCACCGCATCCCCATGTGACTTTTCCTCTGTGGGATCATCTGGCCTATCCACGCTCACAAGGATTTCCTCCTCATTTTCAGATATATCATCTTCATTACTTGTTGAAGATTGTGAACTTAGGGAAGGATGAAGGTTCCTGACATGGTGTGGCATTCTGTTCACCAAGAGTGATTGCAGACTAACAAGTCCAGTAATTTGTCCCTTTTCCAAAAGTTGTTGTACACCGGTTGTGTGGGGCCTTTAACTACACAGTCTCTCACTTTGTACACCACCTCAAACATTATTGGAGGCACTGAATCAATCCCTTTAAACCGAATCTCCTGTCTGTAAACTTGATTTGCAGGTGCAGTCGGTAGTGATGTGTCATCTTTGGGGGTTGCATTAGGTGGCCTCTTTGACAGTACAGTCTATCCTGGCTGAAATCCTTTTGACCCTTATGTGACAATGCTCCATTATTCTATTTCTTGCCAGGATATACACACATTGAAATTGCAAATGAATGTTTCATCTTTTGGCAAAGCCCGGGGACTCCCTGCTGCAGAACATGGTGTCATTGTCTGTGAGTAGCTCACATGGTGGTCTCCTCTCACAGGATACCAACTCCAGCTGATGTATGATGCTCAATGGGCATTGGCAGTGTAACAGCCACCACAGAGAAAAACATTATGGGCCACAGTCTGTTAGTGTCAGGTAATGGCTGCCAGGGTAGTGCATGATGTCCATACTGAGCTGGTGCCAAGTATTGTCCACTCCCAGTCTGCCCTTTTGCCAATGGACTGATGCATGATCTATTATTATAGTACACCATACAGGTCCTAATGTCTGATTTTGACACAGAAGGACAAACTTTCCTCATAAACTATATGGTATGCTGCACTCCTGGATGACCACTGTTTTGATGTACTTCCATTACTTGACTGGGACTCATGGTGTCCAGGGAAGCAGCACACACCTTCTGTACAGGTTCAGCCCTATTTTTTGGTTATACCAAACCATCTTTGATCTATACAGGTCATCTTGTTTGCTAAATTCTGATTTGACATGACCAGCACCATATCAATGGACAACTTGTATTCATGGACCAGCTCCTTCATAATGTTCATCTTTCATTGCACTAGCATCTCACTCACTGCTTTGGTACGTACCCTAGCTTTGCTCGTGACGGTGTCAGATGCCCAGTGGTACACACATAAGGAATCTATTTTTATGTACAAACTTTTTGCCTGCCACGATAGAGCCAAATTGAGGCCTTTGAATGCAGTATCCAGTTTAACCAAGTTTATATGTTGGGTGTCATTTGTTAGACGAAGCCAGTATGCATCCTCCAGCGTTGGTCTATTTTTCCAAGCATCATTCCTGTTGCTATAAGCTTGTATCTACCCAGAAGTTGATTTTATATCCATTCCCACAGCAGTCACCCTGGGCAGAATCTTTTTGTTGCACTCTGTCCACAGATAATTAATGGCACTAAGCCCCTCGTTGACTCTGTCTCTTTTTGGGGTATGGTATTAGCCAACCATTGCTGATTCATGTCTGGAGTTCTTGTTCATAGGCATTTGGTATTCCAAAACTCTGTTGCATAAATGAGGCAGCACCACACCTGCTTCCCACTTCCATTTTGCAATCCAGATCCTTTGCTGGTGGTTGAATTCCACAGAAAAGTCAGGTTGGTCAATATAGATCATCACACATGTTGGTATTTCTTTGTGCAAGAACGGTACAGCTCCAGGCTGTGTGACATAGATGCTACCTGTTCTGGCAAGTAAGTCAAAGCTTAGCAGTTTATCATGCATCATGAGGACTTCAACCTCTGCTGAGTTGCCACTGTACAGATATTAAAAATCCTGACACCACATCATGCCTGAATTCTGCCAATGATTGTCTCCAATCTATGTGCTTTCTGGTCCATTTCTTGGGCATTTCCATGATATATGGCCCAGTTTGTCACAATGGTAGCAACACACGGCTTTGTCTGCTCACCGGTTCCCACTTTACCCAGCTCATCAACTCTAACATTATCTAGCACTACCTTATCTGTAGCAGATCAAAGGTAAAAGTTGAGTCTGTAACCAGTTGCTCAGGCTTTACAGCTACAACAATCAATCTCACTACTGGTGTATCATCCTTCCTTAGGGCTCTAGCAGCTGGTTGGTATCCAGTGCATCCATCATTCACAAGAGTGCGAAGCAGCTGTTTAACATGCTCAGGCAACCCTGCTACAAATACACTTGCAAGTCCACAGTCAGATTACACCACTGTACAGCCTACTATAATGAGTCCTCTGTCTGAACTGTAAAATTTGGAGATTAGCCTCGGGTCAAACTTGCCGTCCCCCATGAGTGTATTAATAGCTTGTTGTAAACTATGATGAGGGTATACTGAGGTTGGGGGGGGGGATACCTAAATGATAGCTCTCCAGCCACTACAGGGGTAATAGACTGAGAAAGAAAATGAGATGAGAGTTAACAAAAATGAGACTGCCCCAAAAAGCACAGCAACTTTAGGAACAAAATGCCCATGGGATTGACTTCACAAGACAAGTTCTTCTGCTAATGGGTAAAATCTGGATGTAACTGTTTTTGACAGACATGTCCACATGCGATCCAGGGCCCATTTTGCATCTGTATTGATGCATGTTCACCACATGTTGTAAGTAAAACAAGCAAGTGGATAACAAACTAATAATATTACCTCACCAGTATATTAGGAGTTAATTCTGACAAGGACAGCAGACATATGGCTTAGTGAGGTTTTTTTTTGGGGGGGGGGTTAATGCTAGGCTAACAATACATATTTTCACTGACTCAGCTAAAGTAGGAAAAAAACTCATTTTCTAGAAATCAGCTGAGTACTTATACAATAATTTCTAGTATTGGATGGTTAGAGTGCTGGTCAATTATTTAAGATTTGTAAGAAGGTTGGCAGCTAGAATTTGTTCAAAAAAATTAAAATAGAATAAAAATCAAAACACTCATGGGCAACTTTAGCTGTTTCTTTTTTTTTCTTTTTTTTTTTAACTATCTATAAATTAATTTTACCTTTGAAAAGTTGTACTAATACAAATTGATAAAGGTCTTATGTAATATAGGGATTGTTATTTTTTTATTATTATTACCCATTGACTTTACTTCTACTCTGCTTAATTTAATTTTTTTTTATTTTGCCTTCACAGACTAAATATTTTTATAGAAAATAAAAAATGATTAACTATTGAATTTTGCTATTTTTCACCTAAGCTTGATGCGAGTTTCAGTCATCATTTAGTATATTTTATATTGAAAATTAGCAAGAAAGGGATTGTCATTGGTCAGGAATTAATGCAAGCATTACTAACAAAATAGGAGTATTATAATTTCAATGCATTGTTAATTATGCTGTCAAAATAATGCATTGAAAATAAAGGGATTGTTAACTATTAGGAATTCAAGTAAATGTTGATAAGAGAATAGGGTTATTATATGTATGATATATATTGAGATATGATATAGATATTGAGATATGATATATATTGAGATATGATATATATTGAGCTGCTTTCGCTGGTTCCCAAGCCTCATGAATTTAAGCGTCCTACGAGGCTGGCATCCCGTTCCCACCCCTTCACCATTGAAACTGTTAGATGTAGACGTCTTTTCTACTCCAATAGCTTCATGTCTCGCACATCTCGCCTGTGGAACTCCCTTCCTTATTCCTGTTTCCCTGACAAATATAATCTCCAACTATTTAAGTGTAACGTCAATCGACATCTCCAGTTGCCTTGATCTATCCACTTCCCTTCTCCACATCCTTTCCCCCTTTCATTCCTATCTGCTCTCGCTCCAAATCTTCTGTAACCCCCTTGCCTTGATCGATCCACTGTCTTTCTCTTTCTCCACATCCTCTCCTTTACCACTCCTATCTGCTCTTCCTCCAAACCTTCTGTAACCCCTTGTGTGCTAGTGGCTTCCAGCTTTGCTTGGGGTGAAAAGCTTAAAAAAAAAAAAATGATATATATTGAGATATGATATACTACATTAAATTGATACATTCTTGTTTATTACTTTATCATATCAGATTATTTATCCCTTGAAAATAATGTCTGAAAATATTTTTTGTTCTTTCACTGACATTTCAAGTATTTGGATCAGTTTTGATGTGGGAGGAAAAGGGGATGAAGATGAACTATTGCTTATGTTCTCTTCCACTGTCAAGATTATGCATTAATTTGGTCTAATCATCCTGTAACCTTCATATCTTCCCACCCACAATTTGAATAACAGCTTATTGGCCAAATTTACTGTGAAACACATGCAGCAGTTATATCCATGTGATTTTTGACACA
>OZ038485.1:875000-935000 GCA_964036315.1 Acanthosepion esculentum | reverse complement strand
ATAGTAAAGATAATAAATCCATTGGTATATAATCCAGGTGGATCTTAGTAATATAAAATATTAAAACTGATCCACAAAAAGAGATCAATGTATTTATTATTACAGAGCAAATAATTACTACACAATAAAATCCCAAATCACCTCATATGGGAATAGGCTTATTTCAACTGACGATATTTGTCAGTCTAATTCAACCCCAATATAGACTGAGTTCATGTCTGAATTAGAAATTTAACTCTGACAGCTACAAAAAAAAAACGTTGAAAAACTAATAGAGAATTTATCCTATTCAATATTTCAGTCAGACAAAAGATATGAGACAGTGGTCAGGGGAGGGTGGAAGGTATTAGTCTTAAAGGGAAGAGGTTTTATAAAATTAAACCCAGGTATTAACCTCATGGCATATATATATATATATATATATATATATATATATATATATATATGAAAAGAACTGTAGACATTTTTCCTTAAGAATTCCTGTAACCAACACTTCTTCAGAAGGATACATTGGTGTATTTAGGATGAGACACAAGACAATATTCACAAAATCTAAATAGTAAATGAGGTAGGGAAAATTTCCCTCTAATTAAAGCTACCATGGCTAGGTAGAACTAGTTGAATACTTGCTGACAAGGTATCAGTGTGTATTACATAAAGTTTTTCGATTGTGAAGTTATGTTATTTTTGAGACTTATTTTGTGTTCTCCCTCTTTCATCAAGGAGGGTCTGTCCTATTTACAAAATAATTCAGTGGTATAAAAATCTAAATGTCTGTGTGATGTTGAATACATGGGATGGACCAATCAGAGACTGGAGACCCGTATTGGCCAACACGTTCCTGCAAGTACAAGAGCAGGTAACATTAGTCGATCTTCTAGGACAACCCAAGAAGTGCCTGGTTCAGCAATTGGTCAGCAACTTTTGGATAACACCCTGACTGTGTACATCAATATAAAGATGATTGTTTCATTATCTTAATATAGAACTCGGTCCACTCATCATTTGAAGATTCTAGAAGCAGTTTATATTAAAATGCAGAGCTTATGTAAACAAAAAGAGCAGTTTACTAGCTCATTAAAGTTATTTTGATGGTATGAGTAATATCTTTCCTTTTTATACTCATTTGGTACATTTATTCCTTTTATTCATTAATTATTTTACTAATAAATTAGTTTTACTCATGTTCCAAAATTTTCCTTCCTCATTTATTATTTAGATTTTGTAAATATCATTCTGTGTCTCATCCCAATTACACCAACATATCCTTCTGATGAAGTGGTGGTCACAAAAATTCCCAAGGGAAAATGACTGCAGTTATTATTTTTTTTAAGTCATATTTGTTCTGTGGTGTCAAATCATTATTCATATATATATATATATATATATATATATATATATATATATATATATATATATATATAATAGTGAACATTGAAGTCAACACTCAGAGGTGACGGGCTGTTTCATGCTAGATGCCATCATCAAGCCGTCACCTCTGATTGTTGACTTCAATGTTCACTTTTATATTTATATTTCCATACACTCTATCTCTGATATTGAACACTTTATCCCATAAATATAGGACACCTTAAAACTATATTTCTTTATATATATATATATATATATATATATATTTGATATATATAAATATATGTAATATACATATAAATATATGTAATATATATATTATTTCTATATATATATATATATATATAAAAACTTCCTTGAAAATAGCTAAAAAAATAGTCAAAAGCACTTGGGACAATGGACAATTCTTACTGGGAAAACACACACACACACACATATATATTGTGTATTTGGGCAGCAATCCCTTATTTATACATGTTTCATAAAAGTTGACAAACAAATTACTGCGATTGAGCTTTTTATTTAATTTTTCTTCTGTTCAAACAAGTGTTTTCTTTTCTGGACACTGTGTGTAGAAAATGTCCAAATGTTCTGTCGTCCCAAGTGCTTTTGGCTATACTTTTAGCCATTATCAATGATGATTTTATTTTTACTTTTGAACTGGATATATGGGTTTTGTGTAAGTAGAGTTATAGGGATGTTTTATTTTTTGAACACAGTCATCACATTGTAGCCATGTTCGTAGTTAATATTATTGAGTGTTGGCTTTTTCTTTTTTATTATTAAGGCTTCCATTGTTTTTCATCTCTTTTTACATATGGATGAGGTTATTATGCTTGTATTTTCTACTAGTATGTTTAGAATGGAGTCTGGTAAGTTTGTGTGTGTTAAAATGGTTCTGATGGAGCTGTGGTCAGATAGGTGCCATGTATTGTTAACAAATTTAGTCCAATGAAGTCATCAAGGACGAAATGCACTACAAATGAAACTTTCCACTTTGTCATAGAATTTGCCTATATATATATATATATATATATATATATATATATATATATATATATATATAGTGTGTGTGAATTAGAAAATTTAATTTTTAGAGTATCCTGATTTTAAGTAAGTTTGTATGTTATCTTTCAGATACTATTTTTGTAAATTATAGATTCAGAAATGTTTTTCTTTTGCTTGCTACACTGAATATTATAATTCAAATGTATAGAATGATCACGTTGTAATTTGCTTTTTGAACCTACCAAAATAACTAGATTTTTTTCATTAAGTTGAAAAGGACACACATTACTCTTAATTCCATGTCAAATGGGTTTCAATTTTTGTAACACAACCCTTTTTATCACTAACAGACTTTTTGCAAATTTTCACAAGCTAATG
The DNA here is from genome assembly GCA_964036315.1 of Acanthosepion esculentum. Classification (NCBI taxonomy): domain Eukaryota; kingdom Metazoa; phylum Mollusca; class Cephalopoda; order Sepiida; family Sepiidae; genus Acanthosepion; species Acanthosepion esculentum. The sequence continues at coordinate 932,243 of OZ038485.1, read as the reverse complement.
AAAAAATCTCATGTGATTTGAAGAGGAAATAAGTACTGTGTGTCTGTAAGTAGTTTATTCTTGGTGAACAATCAGTTGTATTAATAAGTCATTGAAAGTGTTTCACCAATATAGTCTGATCATTAATAAATTTACAAATCTAGTTTCATTATAGAAGCATCCTTTTATTTAATTATTAACTTCTATAAAAAAAAAACATTTTATACATGTAATTGTAATAACTGTTTTCATCCTTATCAGGTGATTCTAGAAATGTAGAAAATGTTTTTTTTATCTTAATTTATGAAAGAAATGAATCTGTTTAGGACAAATGAGACAATTCTTTGAACAATAAAAATCCTAAATTGCAAAATAGATTTCAGTTGTTGTTTTTTGTTTTTCATCAAATTAATATGGAAAATAGACACATACAAGGTAGTGACAAGAATCTTCAATTATCTTTAGAGAGAAAAATGTTACTTGTTATTTGTCTGAATTTTTATGATGGGGAATTATTATTATTATTATTATTGTACACCAATTGTAGTGATGTCTCCATCTTGGCTAAGTAAGTCAGTGTAGAAAGTTACTCATGTATTTTGGTTAAGTATGTTGCTATAATATTTCTGTTAGAAAGAAACAAAATAATTAGTTGCCTGCAACAATGAAATACTTGGAATTCATTGTAGTAAGAAAAGAATGTTTTTTGCCAATAGTGTACTGCTAGGTTATAAGTAAGATCACATACTGTGAATTATGCCTATTCAAGGACTTTCTAAAATCTTGAAGGAAGGCAGACTTTTCTCTGAGAGAATTGATTTGATGTTGGACAGTCTTCCATGTCTCTAGTATATTTGAATGATATATACTAGGCATTAGATGTTGACTATTTCTTTCTTTCTCCTTATATATATTCACACACACACACACACACACACTTTAGGACAAAGGTAATGATGGTTCTCTACTGCATTCTGTCTTTTGTTGCTCTTTTAGTAATATTTGCACCTTTGTAATTCATTTTCCTTTTTGGTACTTGTTCATTCATCCATGTGCTAAATTTGTCAAATGAGTTGCTCACTGTTTTCTTTTACTTCTCCAGCCTTCCATGTATTCTTTGAATGTTTAATTCTCTAGGCTTCCTTCACCCTGATTATGTGTGCCAAATATTTCAGCTGTGTGCCTTTCTGATTGTTAGCAACAGTTTCTTCATAGTTTCCCTTCATAAAACTTCCTCATTTCACACATACTTTGTCAATAGCGTTCTCAACATTTGTCAGTCAGACCTTGAATCTTGCTCACCTGAAGTCTTTATTTCTAATATTTTTTGATCCCTCTTAGTATCTTGCTAATCTTTTGCAAAGCATTTTTTACTATTCTATGTTACACTTTCTGTCAGCTGTTATTACATTGCTAGATAATTTAATTTCTACGCCTACTTGATTATAGAGTCCTTGATGCCACACTTACACCTTTGGTTATCCCTTTTGCTCACAACTGTGCATTCTGTTATCTTAAACTCGCAAGTAAATCCTTGCTTTCATCTATCCAATAGTTGTGCTCGTTTACCTTTTGAGGCTGCCAACAACATGATGTCATTCTCATCACATAAGTTATGCTTATATCCGCTAATAATGAATCCGAGTAGAAATTCTAATTCTCTGAGAATCATTTTATCATACAAGTTAAATAAATCCAATGAGAAAACCAATCCTTGTCATTCTGTTTCTATTTTGGAGTAATTGCTCAATTGATTTTCTATTTAAATACAAATCATTTGTCCACATTGCAGATTATTTATATATCCTTTCGATGCAGATCAAGGTTTACTAACATTTCAGGAGTTTCTCTGTAATGTTCTTTGTCAAATTCCTTTGTTTAATTTATGAAATGCAGTGTAGGTCTTTTCTCCATTTATATTGCTTATTCTGACAACATTGTCACATTTTGAGTAAAGCCACATTGTTCTTCTGTTTCCCATGTGATTCTGCTATAAGATCTGTTTATTAGAATCTTAATTATTAGTTATATAGCTCATCAAGCTGATCAAAAATTCATATTTATTCACACTGAATTTATTTTTCAAGAATTATATAAAATTGTAAAGCTGTCAATAACTGATAGTTAATTCCATCTGATTTTACAGTATTTTTTATATTTTTTAAATCTTTACCATTGCTTTCCTTAATTCAGATTTTTGTATCATAGGTCCTTCCATACATTTATTTATGTATTATAGATTTTTCTTTGTTGTTGCAGAACAATTCTCCAGTGTATTCATTCTAATGTTGTAGCAACTTTTCTTTTTTTCATGATCATTGACTCTTTATATTTTAGATGTCCTCGTCAAGAGCATGTTGTTTTTTTTTATCTTTTTGTTATTTTTATGTATATCAATTGCGGCTGTGGTTTTTCATCTCCCATTTAGCTATTCTTCTTTCGTCTGTCTCTAATAAATAGTTTTCTTTAAGCCTATATTCTTTGCCATTTATTGGCATTATTTACACTTTCTCTCTCCTCTCTGTCTCTCTCTCTCTCTCTTTCTTCCCACCCCCATCTCTCTCTTTCATTCTTCCCCTCTCTTTCTCTCCCCCTCTCTCTCCCCCTCCCTCTCTCCCCCTCTCTTCCCCTCCACCTCTCTACCCCCATCTCTTCCCCCTCCCCATCTACCCTCTTTCTTCCCCCTCCCTCTTTCTTCCCCCTCCCTCTTTCTCCCCCTCCCTCTTTATTCCCCTCTCTTTCTTCCCCCTCTTTCCTTTCTCCCCCTCTTCCCCCTCTTTCCTTTCTCCCCCTCTTCCCCCTCTTTCCTTTCTCCCCCTCTTCCCCCTCTTTCCTTTCTCCCCCTCTTCCCCCTCTTTCCTTTCTCCCCCTCTTCCCCCTCTTTCCTTTCTCCCCCTCTTCCCCCTCTTTCCTTTCTCCCCCTCTTCCCCCTCTTTCCTTTCTCCCCCTCTTCCCCCTCTTTCCTTTCTCCCCCTCTTCCCCCTCTTTCCTGTCTCCCCCTCTTCCCCCTCTTTCCTGTCTCCCCCTCTTCCCCCTCTTTCCTGTCTCCCCCTCTTCCCCCTCTTTCCTGTCTCCCCCTCTTCCCCCTCTTTCCTTTCTCCCCCTCTTCCCCCTCTTTCCTTTCTCCCCCTCTTCCCCCTCTTTCCTTTCTCACCCTCTTCCCCCTCTTTCCTTTCTCACCCTCTTCCCCCTCTTTCCTTTCTCACCCTCTTCCCCCTCTTTCCTTTCTCTCCCCCCTTCTCTTGTTCTCTTCTTTTTTCATTTATTTTCTCTCACTCCCTCTCCTTCTTCCCCTCTTCCTCTCCATCATTAGGTCAAGAATTTTACTTGTCTCTTGCTTCAAGCTTAAGGACATGTCAGGGCTTCAAGATGCAACATCTTAAGGAAAATGACCATAATGAAAGAAGTCAACCAGAAGTGAATATGAGTTCCATTTCAATATTCAGCCACTGAGCAGTCACATGTCCTAACAATGAACCTTTTTTTTTTTTTTTTCTTTTTATCTTTTTCGGACACTCCTTGTGTCTTTTTGTATCTGCATAGGTTATACATTGAGTATTCTTAGTTCATTACTAGAAGAACTGTCTACTATTCAATAGCAGTCATAAACTCAATCAACATGTTTGTACATGTAATGGGATTTTGTCTGCTTTCATTCACACTGGAAGCTAATTTCTTATCTGAATTTTCTAGCTTATTATTATCATACACTTTAAAAACAATTTTATATATTCCTTCTGATTTATTTCGTTTTTCTTTTTCTACTGAAAAGTATGGATAACATCTGTCCATAAGATGAATAAGGTAGTATATCATTTGTTTTTATTTAAATCACTTGATTATGCTTATTGTCTTTTTTTTTCCTTTGAGAATTTGTCAGATTTGTATATTTTGAAAACTACCTACTAAAATGTGTTGTGTTTAGAAGTATTTAGTTGTTAAAGGCTTCCATTTTATATTTTGGTTAAATACTTCGATACCTGGAAAATCTATTGGCATAGACTTGAAAACTTGAGACTCAAAACTTAGTGGTTTTTTTTATTGTTTTATTTATCTGGTTTTATATTGTAAATCTTAAATGTCATGTCTCTTTACACATTCTTTTATTTTAATACGTGTGAATTACTGTGACGTCATGAGAGTGTTTTCCAAGTACTTTTTGATTGTCTTAGTACTAAACTCTCTTCTACCAAGTCTTGAGCATTCAGTCTACCCTGTTATTTAACCCATATCTTGGTATTGGTTTGAAGTGAATGTAACAGATGTGGTCAGAATTTAAACCTTAGCTCACTGATTCCACACTAATAACCATTATGCTACCTGTATATTCATTTTAAAAATTAAATCATTTTTGTCTTTTTCAATTTATTAAAAACAAATATAAAAAAAATACTGAATGCCTACATGAATAGAAAATAAACTTGGAAATTTTCTGAAATGAATGCAATTTTCTAACTTTTACAGATTTTATTCAAAGAGGTTTTTGAACAGTTGAACTCTTCCTGTTCTCATAACATTTTGACCAATCCATTCTATGGGCTTCTTTTAGGTTCAATAACTGTCTGAAAAGTTACAGGCTGTATCTCTCTCTCTCTCTCTCTCTCTCTCTCTGACATGCAAAACAACAAAAACATAGCAATAAAAAAAGGAATGTGTTCAATTGAATTCTTGAGGTTTTATATTATTATTTTGATGTCAAGATGAGCTTTTTTCAGAACTCTGATTCAATTAAACACAAATCTTTCAATAAAAATAGCATTTGTTTAAGTAACTGTATGATCGTATCAACGTTTTTTTATTTAGCTTCAATGATTTATCTCTTTATCGTTGTTGCTATTGTAAAAATGGTAATGTTTATTAATTTAAATTGAGATATTAAAAAATGTGCATTTTAATCTATCTCAATATTACTATCATTATTATTTCCTGTTAATTGATGATGCTCAATTAGCAAAAAATTGTGGTAATTAATAGCCATTGATATTATAGTTCTAATGCTTACCTTCAAATAAAATGTCAAACTGGCAAGAAGTATTGCTAGTTAAAGAAGGTTCTTGAAAGATTACAGCTGGGATGGAATCTAGGCTTAACTCTTCACTTACTTAAAAGAACTAAGACAAATAAAAATCATTTGTTTTTCAAACTTCAATGATTATCTTTTGTGAGATGATTGGGGTGGGGGTGGATGAACCTGAAATTTAAGAAAGTTTCAATACCCAATTTGTATGACTGGCATTTGTAAACTTTGAAGAAAGGCAAATATTACTGACAGAATGAGGCTTTATTTTTAACTTAAATTTAGTAAGGTGAAAATGCACTAATTTAAGAATCCTGTATGTAAATCAACACACATTCTTTCCTGACAAGAGTATTACGGATACAATGTGGGATAATAAAAAAAACAAAACAGTAAAAGTGATAAAATGCTGAATGTGGCTAAATTAATAATGAGATACAGTGGACGACAAAATTTAGAGTTTGAGTGTCTTGGTATTTTAATGATCAAACAACAGAATACTAATTTTTGGATAGTAAGTTGGGTCAAGAACTTTTCAGCACCTCCTCATATTAAAACTGTAAAAGAAATGCTGTGTCAGTATGGATGAATTATCAGTGTGTTATCTGCTGGGAAATAGAATAATTTTCAGTTAAATGTTTTAAAATAAATTTAAAAAAAGGCAAAAAACAGAACAGAAATTCATAATTGATGAATTGCCTTGTGTTCCAAAAGAAGGAAATATTTAAGTTTTGGGATGAAATTGTTGAATTAGTTTGAGTTGTGCAATATTTAGCAGCAAAGATGTATTTGAATACAAGTATTATTTGAGTTTGGTTTCTTTAAGTTTATAAGTAAGAATCACTTATTGATTATATTGAATCATTTTCCTGAATAAAACTTGTTGCAGACTGGTGAATGTATTTTTAGTTATCAGAAGGATTTATGATGTCGGTGTTCTTAAACATTCGTCCATAACAAATTAAGAGATAAAAGGAATATTGAAAACAAATCATATATAATCATATATAATTGACATATACAATTGGGTTGAATATTTTTGGATAAATGAGGATGGTTGAATTAGATTGTGTAGAGTATTTTTGTGAAGTTTCAGCGAGTGTGAAACTGTTAAAAAGATTTGTTTGTAAAATTAAACTAAGTATTTGGTTATGTACAAAAATGTCCTTTGTGAGAGTTCAATCTATAGTGTGTGTGCGTAAGTTTAAGTTACTGTCCAAAATTGGTAGGAGTTGTGTACCTTTAGTTGTTTGGATGTTTGATTGATTGTTTATGAATACTTATTTAGTAGTGAGTAAAAATCACTTTGTAAGTATTGTAAGTAATTGCTAGAAATTGTTCCTGAGAGAACGTTGTTGTTGTTTGCTGAGTCAGAGAAGTTTGCATGGTAAAAGTGTAGTTGGTCAAGGTTTTGACTTGCGTGGATTAGTTTGGCATCTCTCCAGGGGTGAAAGTCTGACTGCTTGAGTCGATTCAGATTTTTCTATTTATAGAGTTTTGGTCAAGAAAATAGGCTCCAGAGCGCTGGGCGCAAAAAGACATTTTCGTGTGAACTTGTTACAGTTCTAAGGGTCTGAGCCAATGAGAAGTCTCGCTTGCTGAAACTAGAGTGTTAATTGGTTGATAGGTGATTTTTGGTGTAAAGTGGATTATACCGGAGGGGTGAGAGGTTAGTATGGATTATTCCATCAAACAATCAAATAGATTTTTTTTTTTTTTTTTTTTTTTTTTTTCTTAAGCGTATCACGCCAAGCAAGGCTGAGGCCACTATCATGCAAGGGGTTATAGAAGGGTTGGAGGAAGAGCAGATAGGAGTGGTAAAAGAGAGGATGTGGATCGATGAAGGCAAGGGGGTTACAGAAGATTTGGAGCGAGAGCAGATAGGAATGAAAGGTGAAAGGATGTGGAGAAGGGAAGTGGATAGATCAAGGCAACTGGAGATGTCGATTGACGCTACACTTAAACCGTTGGAGAAGATGATTGTCTAAAAAAATATTGTAATTTATTGACAAAAGGTGTTGGAACTTTTCTGGATTAAAAGAACCCCCCCCTCCTTTGTTAGGAGGAGTAGTAGTAGTAGCATGACTTGAACAATAATAGGTACATTTCTACATTTTGTTTTGTTTGCCATTTTGTAAGCATTTTATCATCGTGAAATAAGTGAGTGTTGGTATGGTGTGACTAAAGTTGACCTGACAATTGTAATGTGGACTGTCATAACCTTTTATTAATGTCTGCTTTTTATAACATTTCACTTTTAATGTTTATTTAAATTTGATAATATATGAAAAAGTATGATTTCTACCAAGATGTTTTGTCATATAAAACAATTAACAATGTTCAATTTATGCAAATATATTTTTCTTTTCTAATATAAAAATTCCTTATTTAGAAGTGTATTAAATAAAATTTTATTTTAGCTGACAGTTATTTACAAAACTCAATACAGAAACTATTTCAAGCAAATAGAAAAATTGGAGTTTTATGTTATTTTTGAAGTTTTTAAAAAGAATTAGTAAAAATTTAAGGAGTATTGAAATGTTTCCTGATTACTTTTTCATTATTCTCTTGTGTAAAATATTGCAGATATGTTTGTCTATTGCAAAGGAACTTTTAAAGATATTAATAACTTTTTTGAGGTCATTGAAAACAAAATATATCATTTTCATAACCTTTTATAATGCAATTATGAAAGTAATTTAGTTTCTATTACTCCATTATGTACCATAAACGGTGCATGTCTGTACATGTATCATGTTGAGTCAAAAAGAAAATCCGGCTAAATAGCATTTCCAAATTAATGACATCTGGTGAATTTGCTTTTTCATCAACTTTCTAAAAAGTAGTTTCTTGTTTACATAAAACTTTAAATTATTATTCAGATTTTAATTATATTTATTTTAATTAGAATAATAAATTGCATATGTGCTTAGAATTCAAAAAAGAAATTATAAAGATTAGGCTAATCTTTTGACAGCCGATTCTTCTAAATAATTCACTGTAAATTATTTAAATAAAATGATTTATTTTTATCAAGTTGTTTTGTAACTCATGACTTCCTGCAGATTTGTATTGTGGGTAAAATAGTTGTTGGTAGAGGTTTGTGCATCAGTCGAGAAAAAAACCCAGGATTTCGGATGCTGATTTCTAAAGTAGATAGGTCCTTTCTGCTCTCATTTCACTTGGTCAGTGCCCTGTGAGTTAAATTCTATAAGCCTTCTTTCCTCATTATGTGTTGCAAAAATTTCAGTTGTCTCTTTCCGATTGTTAGCAATAGTTTCTTTGTAATTCCAATTCTCTTAAAAAGTTTCTTCAATTCTCTTATGCTGTCTGTCTCTTATTACTGAACTGCATCTATGTTGCTTCAAGTCTCTTCTTCGTTTGTGAGAAAATTGTCCAACATTCACCATAATATAGGAAATAACGGTCCAATAGCCTTTGTTTCTATTTTCTAATTATTTAATACACTGCTTGGTTTTTGAGAGGCATTGTTCACTATTTCTATGAACCTTTGTATTGTTCACAATTTACATTGCTTGGTGGATAAAGACATTTGTTAGATCCAGTGACAGGACCCAAAGAGTTCAATACCTGGTTAAGGTGGTGGAGAACTTGGAGAGAGGAATTAACTGATAAATGACATCCATTAGACATGGCACATGGAACTAGAACAGTCTACCCCAGTGAGCGAAATAAAGGGTTCAGTTCGACATTCCAACCACCTGAAGAAGGTTGGAGCATACAACAGCCGAAACATTGTGATAAATATGTCAACAAAGATGAGGATGATAGTCCAAGCAATGTAAATAGTTTGCATAATACCTCATCTCGGAAATATAGACAGATACTTTGTATTGTTGTGTCACAGTTTTTTATTGTCTGTTACAACACGACCGAGATAGTTAAATTTATACACTTGCTTGATTTTGGAATTCCTCCAATATATAAATCGCAATGTCTGCTGTCCTTTTTGCTGATGGCCATGCATTCTATCTTCTTATAGTTAGTCCTTTCTTTTTGCTTTCCTCAACTACCTTTTTCCAATAATTCTTTTAGTTTTCTTTCTGAATCTGTCAACAAAATGTCTTCTACATAGCATATGTTGTCAAGGTTATGACTGCAAATAATAAATCCTGGTAGTTTTTCTAGTTCTCTTAGTCATTTCACTGTACAGGTTGAATAAATCTAGTGAGAAAACATCTTGTATTCTTCTTTCTATTTTTGTCCATTCACTAAACTTGTTCTTTGTCCAAATGCAAGCATTTTCTTCCTAGAAGTACTGTTTACTTGAATATCCATTCCGCCAAGCTTTTCTAAGATTTCGAGTATATCCTATTAAATGCCTTTGCATAACTTATGTAACACAAAGATAGATCTTTTTGCCTTTGTATTACTTTGTACTCTGATTATAAAAAATGCATTTCTTGTTCTAGTACTTGGGTATATTTTAAAGTGCAAAATTGCATTTCTAAATCAATTGTTGATGGTTAGGTAGTCTACCTGTTTTTAATGTCTCTTGCCAAGCTTTTCCATGTCCACAGGTTTCATGGATGTTTTTTACCCAGACCATACATACCCCCAACCATTTCACTTATTTTGTTCTCTTCTCAATTCTACAGTTACATTCCCTCGGACAATGATAAGACTTCCTCCACCTCATGGGCCATTTCAGTAGAGAATATTAAGAAAAGAAATTTGTGGCAGGTGCATCATTGGTATTACTGGAATTTTATTCATGTTCTCAATTTGATTCAGCCAAAAGAAATTTCTTTTTCTGGATTTGTTACAAATTAAGGAAATTCTTAGATTTAGAGAAAAAAAACTAGGTATTGTATGCTGTCAAATAAGGTAATTAGTTTTTGTTCACATATATTTCTTTTGCTAGTGTGTGTGTGTGTTCATGTTAAAAAAACTTCTGTGCTTATAGAAAGTATTTTGAAGTATATGCACCCTTCCCTTCCATCACTCTGTCTCTCAGCAAAAATAAAATCAATACTTGTTTAAATACATAACAATTCTTCATAGAAGTTATTTTTAGTATGTAATTATAAGATAATCTTATTTAGTGACAATATCGGTTATGTGAATTGTTAAATAGAATTTTCGAGAGACTAATTTTGTGACTATTCAATTTTGAGTATTTTATCTTCAGCTAGCCTCAATGAACTTGGACTTTTTACAATTGCTATCATAAAATTGGCCTTTTTTTGAGTTTTTAACAAGATTTGTTGCTCATATTTACTGATAACTGTCTTATTTTTTGCCTCTATAACTGAAGGGTCATGTAGGGCAATTCAAAATATCACTGAATAAAAAAATTGCATTCTAAAAAGTTATTTTTTTCTTTTTAAGGAAATGAGGAAATGAAAGGTTATGTAATCTGAAAAAGGTCTTTGTTGTAAAGATATTCTGATTTTAAATAGATTACCAGATATTGTTAACTACAGCTGAATAATTTTTATTTTTTTTAAATCTCTATTTAACACTTAACACAAATGAGAAATTAAAAATGAACTTTAATCTCTAAATTTGTTAGAGAAAATTTTTGAATAACATTTATTTTTTCATGATTTTTTTTTATTTGAATCATGTTTTTCTCGTTCCCCATGGCTATATTGTTTGAGAAAGGATTAACAATTTTACTTACTTGGAAGTAGGATTGTTCATGTCAAGTTTAAAATATAAATTAACATTTTTTTTCTTTTTGAGAAATTTTTTAAAAAAATGTTTAAAATGGCAGTTCAGAGCTTCAACCTGCCAACATATTTTTCTCTCTCTTCTTGCTGAATCTTTGTGGAGCATAGGGTACCACACCAAGTGGTATTGATGAGGTTTCAGTAGCAAGTGAATTTTTATGGAGCTGGGTTATTTACCCGATACCCAACATGAACCCTCTTACTAGAGAAAGAGGCTCCAAAATGGATTCATGCTTTTCTGGAGGGTACGAGTGTGTAGTAAGCACACTGTCCCAACTATTAACCTGCACTTTTATATGCCAACATATACCATTTATGAGGGTTTATTGTAAAGTGAGGTCTCCTACTGAGTGCCATCACTAACAGTGAAGATAGAAACACATTTAAGCATATATTTGGTAGTATATAAAGTCTTGTTCAGTCATATTTAGTTTCAGTTCTCTGTGGGATGGCATTGAGTAATAGTGTTTATGTTTGAAATATATATTAAGCTGCTGTCATAGAACTTTTGTCACTAGCAAATTGTATACCAATCAAAATTCACAAATGTATGAAAGCAAAGAAACTTTGCAACCACTTAAGACATGTGCAGAATAAATCCTAAAAGGACAACTATTTTTGCACCATGGCAATGCAAGGTCGTATTGCATTCAACAAATGATGAGACCTTGTTGTCCATCTTCTCTATAATACTCATCTTGCACCATTTTTTTTTCATTTTAAAATTGAAACAAAAACTAACAGAACAACTATTTTTGCACCATGGCAATGCAAGGTCGTATTGCATTCAACAAATGATGAGACCTTGTTGTCCATCTTCTCTATAATCCCCATCTTGCACCATTTTTTTTTCATTTTAAAATTGAAACAAAAACTAACAGAACAACTATTTTTGCACCATGGCAATGCAAGGTCGTATTGCATTCAACAAATGATGAGACCTTGTTGTCCATCTTCTCTATAATCCTCATCTTGCACCATTTTTTTTTCATTTTAAAATTGAAAGAAAAACTAACAGAACAACTATTTTTGCACCATGGCAATGCAAGGTCGTATTGCATTCAACAAATGATGAGACCTTGTTGTCCATCTTCTCTATAATCCTCATCTTGCACCATTTTTTTTTCATTTTAAAATTGAAACAAAAACTAACAGAACAACTATTTTTGCACCATGGCAATGCAAGGTCGTATTGCATTCAACAAATGATGAGACCTTGTTGTCCATCTTCTCTATAATCCCCATCTTGCACCATTTTTTTTTTCATTTTAAAATTGAAACAAAAACTAACAGAACAACTATTTTTGCACCATGGCAATGCAAGGTCGTATTGCATTCAACAAATGATGAGACCTTGTTGTCCATCTTCTCTATAATACTCATCTTGCACCATTTTTTTTTCATTTTAAAATTGAAACAAAAACTAACAGAACAACTATTTTTGCACCATGGCAATGCAAGGTCGTATTGCATTCAACAAATGATGAGACCTTGTTGTCCATCTTCTCTATAATCCCCATCTTGCACCATTTCCTTTTATTTTAAAATTGAAAGAAATTTTAAAAGGTCAACATTTTTCATTCATTGCTGAATCTGGTGTTTCTGTGCCTAATTGGATTAAAATCAGAAATTGTCTTCATTGATGGAATAAAAAAATGTATTATTGAACATTTGGGAAAATGTATTACTAAATAGCAACAATATTGTTGTCATTTTGAAGTGAAATCAATTTATTTCATTTTAATACCAGTTTCAAAATTCTGTTTGGTGGAAAACTCGTTTTATTGAATTGAAGATTTTATTTATCATTCAAGTCCTGTATTAAATTTTTTTTTTTTTTATCTATCATATGTAGGATTGATTAAACATATTTATTCATTCTAATGGTTACACGTAGAGTAACACAGTTAAATTCTGGATCGATGAAAAATTAAAAGTTTAAAGAAATAATTATGGATGTACTTTAACACCAAGTCAAATTAAATCCAGACCCCAACAGATTTTATCTTTTATTGCACCACTATTTCATTCAGTTTTAGTTCTTCTTTTTTTTTTTTGAAACTGAAGAATTTGATGACTAAGCACCAAATTTTGCAATTTTAACCTAAAAATTTATTTGAGCAAGTTTTACTTATAGCTCAATTTCTTTTATTACTGACAGAAAATGCTATAATGGGTATAATTTAAATGCATTACTAATGACTTTATTATAGAAATGCATTGTAAATTCTATTGCTGAAGAAACATATTGCAAAGGACATAAAAATGGATTGTTAGTTTGTGAAGAATTAAGATAACTTTTATTAATAGAAATGGATTGTTATATAAATAATTTTTCTTTCATACATGTATTTAAATTGATTGAGAACAGGTTTCAAATACTTACTTTTTTTTCTTTTTTGGTTATGTTTGGCAAGATTGTTAATCTATTATGCGATTAGTATGATCCTCTGGGAAATTGCTTTCCAATTTTCAGCTGACTCTAAAAATGTAACACATTTTACAGGGATTAAAATATTAAGCCTCCTTCTCTTGAACCAGGGTAGAGGCTCATCCCTTGTTTCCTGTTTAGGAAGGGGTTCCCGGTTCCTTTTCTTCAGCCTTAATAGTGGTGCTGTCATGAATTTCTTGTGATGTGGGTGGTTGTTGGCAGTGTCTCTTCATACTGAAGCTACTGGGTTGGCAGTTGTCTGGTTGCTGTTCCTTAACTCTTGCATAGTGTCTTGAGAGGCTGCTCTGATCAAAAGTTGCATAATATCGGGGTTCTTGCATTGTCATGTCATGCATGGATCGGTGTCCCTGCAAGCACCTCTGCTGGATAACTATGTTGCAGTCTGCACCAGCTCCCTTCTGCACATGTTACATTTGAACTTCTGCACATGACATTTTATGACCAACTGCTACTACTACCCTAGGCCTTTTCCTTACTAATATAACACATCATGACTATAACCAACCAATGATATAAACCTAAACCAGCTCAAAAATCATCAAAACCCCTTAACCTTTCCTTCTCCAACGTTTGTGGTGTTTGTACCAACTTCTGCAGTGTGGAATTGTTCCTCTTCGAGAAGTCTCTGGAAATCTTAGCTGTCTGTGAAATTAACCTTAACTCTTCAATCCTTTCCTCTAATTTACCGATTCCTGGCTACCTTCTTCTACTTACAAAGGACTGTAAAATCCACATGCAGAGCCTGGGAGTTTATGTCTATAAACATCTCCCACTGGTTACTGAATCTCCAGACCATTCATAGGTGTCTCTCTCTACTTAACTCAGTCAGCTATCTTTTTTTCTTTACCATTGAAGACTGTGCTAGATAGTATTTCTAATAATATAGACAAGACCATCTCCCTACACCCATTTGCAAACATATTTGTTTTTGGTGATTAAGCACAATCACTGACTTTACTGGCATCCAAACCCTTAACTTTTCAATCACTCAATCTCTCATGCAAGTGGTTGACTTTCCTACACGTTTCCCCAGTAACCCTGATAAAAACCCTTCTCTTCTCAATCTCTTTTTTACCTTTATTCCTGACTCTTGTCGTACTATACAATTCTGCACTCTTGGCACTTCTAATCATGTCGTAATGTTTGTAAACATCTCCTTCTGCTCCCCCACCAGCCATGATCCTCCTACCAACAGAATAACTTCCTGTTATCAACAAGCAGATTGCGGCTTGTTCCATGATTTCCTTTGTGACGTCCCTTGGAATGCAGTTTTTAATCATCCCGTTCAAAAATGCACATTTGAGGTATCCTCCTAGGTGAAAGCTGGTATCAATGCTTTCATTTCAGCAAGGAAATACCAAGTTAAATTGCATTCATCACCTTGGTTCTTACCTGCTTGTTCAGCTGCTATAGCCCACAGGAATCACTTCTTTTGATTGTACCAGTGTGAAATGTTTGATTGCAACAGAAGTCTCTTTGACTCTGCTGGTAATGAGTGCAATCGTGTCTTCAATAAAGCAAAGTTACTGTTTGCTGATAGAATACAACAATGTATAGTATCTCGCAAATTTGGTTCAAGAGATTATTGGTGGCTCTGCAAGACTATGCTGAATAACAGCCAATCCTCAATTGCTCTCTATTCAATCAATTTGAAGTCCTAACATCTACAGCAGATAAGGTGGAAATTCTCATCAAACTCAACACCGAACTCATCTGGAGTACCCACACCTGATTTCTCCCCTAGAACTGAGGCTTTACTGAGTGATATGTGCATAAGCCTGTTGCTGGTCTCTGACATTTCTAAATTAGACTCCCAAAAGGCAAGTGGAGATGACGGAATAGCTGTCATCCTAAAGAAATGTGCTCTAGAGCTGGCTCCAGTTTTCTCCAAAGTATATAACTATTGCCTCACTGCTTCCTTCTTTCCAGCTTGTTGGAAGTCCTCCTTTGTAGTTCCTGTTTTTAAGGACTTTGAAGAATCTTCTGACCAATCTAACTTTTTTTTTCTTTTTTTTTTTTTTTTAAGCGTATCACCCCAGGCAAGGCTGGTGGCCACTATAACGCATGGGGTTGCAGATAGGAGTGGTAAAGGAAGGGATGTGGAGAAAGAGAAGGACAGAGGGTCGATCAAGGCAAGGGGGTTACAGAAGATTTAGAGCGAGAGCAGATAGGAATGAAAGATGAAAGGAAGTGGAGAAGATCAAGGCAACTGGAGATGACGATTGACGCTACACTTAAACCGTTGGAGATTGTATTTGTCAGGGAAACAGTAATAGGGAAGGGAGTTCCATAGGCGAGATGTGCGGGACATGAAGCTATTGGAGTAGAAGAGACGTCTACATCTAACAGTTTCAACGGTGAAGGGGTGGGAACGGGATGCCAGCCTCGTAGGACGCTTAAATTCACGAGGCTTAGGGACAAGCGAAAGCAACTCCTCGGAGCAATTACCGTGGAAGTACTTGTAGAAAAGGCAAACTACTGCCCTATTAGTCTCCTACCACTTTTTGGCAAAGTCTTTGAGGATTTAATCAATGCTGAAGTGGTTAAGCTTCATACCTCTCAAGACCTACTCTCTGACAAACAATATGGATTTTGCTTTGCCTGGTCTACCACTGATGTGCTTACGGACATAGCTGAATATGTAGATCAAGATTTTGATAACAACAGCGACTATCTCAAAGGCATTTGACAGGATTTGGTATGCTACTCTTCTACATAAGCTTCAGGATGTTTATTTGATTTAATCTAATCATTCCTATCAAATCATGAAATGAAAGTTGTTCTGAATGGGCTCGCTTCCTGATCCTTTCATATGAACACAGATGTCCCCCAAGGCTCTATCCTGGGTCCTACATTGTTTCTGATCTTCAATGATCTTCCTGAAGTCATCAATTCCCAAGTAGGCATTTATGCAGATGACACTACCATTTACTCCTGTCTCATTAGTAAATCCGTCAGCACTGACAAAGTTAACCTGGCTGCTGCTCTCAAAAAGAACAGTCAGTGGTTAACTGGAGCAGGAAATAACTTGTAAATTTTAATGCCTCCAAAACTACAATGCTCGGATTTAACCACCACAGAGAAACTTCCCTACTTTCATCAGCATGGTTGATGCTTACCTCCAGGAGAGCGTCTTACTGTGCTGCCTTGGCCTCACATTTTCAACTGACTTGAAGTAGAACAACTCCATTGAATACATAACTGCATCTACTGCAAGGAAAGTTGGTTCGCTGTGTCGTACTAGAAGTTATTCAATATCCGTTCAGAATCCATTTTACACATCTACAAATCTACCATTCATCTGTGCATGGAATACTGTTGCCATATCTGGTCTGGTGCCCCTGCTGTTCACTTCAAGGTTTTTGATAAAATCCAAGGAAGGATCTGCAATATGATCCTGACTTGGCATCTCAACTTCAGTCACTTTCTCAGAAATTTGATGTGGTCTCCCTCTGTCTTTTCTGTAAATATTTTCATTTTTTCCCTGGTGCCCCAACTACATGAATTTAAGCGTGCTACTAGATTACACCCTTTTACTGTTGAATTAGTTAAATGTAACTGCCACTTCTACTTCAAGAGTTTCTTTTCTTGCACTTCCTGACAGTGGAACTCCCTTCCTTTTATTTGCTACCCTGATAACTACAATCTTCAGAATTTAAATGCAATGTCAATTGCTACCTTTGGTTGACTTGAACCCCATTCATCTTTTATCCTTTCCTCAATCCTCCCTATATCCTGTCTTTTCTCTCACTTTCAATCTCTGTAATCCCCTGCATACTAGTGGTACTCCTGCCTTGCTTGGGGTGAAAGGCCTTAAAAAAAAATTGCTTTAATCCACATCTTGTCAGTGTTTTTTGAATGTCAAATGAAATAGACTTTGATTTGATTTTTTCCTGTAAATGAGGCAAAGCCCTGATCTTATATCTTTACTTGTTAAGCCAAAACTGATGTTTCTGATGAAAAAGTAGTGAAAATTATTTTATATTGAAAATAAAACTAAAAATCTCTTCAAACAGGTTCACTAATTCGTGGTTTAAAGATTCTGCCATCCAGCATCACCAATGTAAATGAGATAACTGTATTCAGCAAAAGGTTACAGACATTATGCACAAAAAAATTCTTGGTGTATTATACATTTTAATCTATATCCTCTTGGCATCAGTTTAAACTGATATGGTCTTTTTTTATCATGTATCTAAACTATAAGTATAAACTATAATTATGGAAAATGAAAATTTCATCTGAAATCAAAATATAAACTTTCAGCAAAATGGTAACAATATATGAAAAATAAAAAAAGGAAAAAAATACATCGATTTAAACTGATGTCAAGAGGATATGTTATATTTAACACATATTCTGACTAAGATTTACTAATAATGGCAATCATACATCATAAAAGGATGGATAGATGCCGAGAAAATTCATCATCTTTGATTCCTCATTTGGAAAATAAAAAGATTATTGTTTGATGCACCAAAATTCCATATAGATTGGTCTGCATAAAAACAATCTATAAATGTTTTCAAAGACTTCAAGACAAACTTGACATGAAATGAAACATTGAAAATATCAGTTTTGAATAGAAGTACAACACAAACACTTATGCTAATAAGTGTCTGTAATTTCTTTAAGTGAAAGCCTATGTAATTATTCCACCATTTATATTTGTTTTCAATGAATATTTATGTTGTTATTATATTGCAAATTTTATGACTGATGTTTGCATAAAATATATTTAAGTTTATAATTGTCTTGATGGTACCAACAGAAAATGTCTGCAAATGAATAATATCATGAAAATGTGTTAATAAAAAAAGTAATACATATACACACATGCACATGTATATCCAAAGGTTATAATAATACAAAATTTGCTGATTGAATAATTTCAAAAGGAATTTCGTAAGGAATGATGAGGATGTAAATACATTTGTGAAATATTACGTAAATAAGAGAGTGAGACACGTTCAGCCTTTCACAAGTTTTGCTTTCTAAGAGGGCATTAAAGAGGAGCAAGTCCTCAATCTCCCTCTCTTCAATCAGCTTGAAGTGTTGTCGTCTATTGCTGATAAATTCCCTTTCAATTCTACTCTTTGTCCTGGGTATGACGGTAAACTGCATCCAACAGCAAGGCCTCTGATCAGGAGGTTTTTAGGAGCATGGAACCACCTCTTAATTGCTGGTGTTCCCAGGTTCACCCTGACCCGGGGTGGTAGCACCTGTTAGGGTCCCAGCTATGGGCAAATAGTGAACTCCCAGTTTAGCCCATGTCCTGGGTATGACGGTAAACTGCATCCGCGTCCATGGGTATGACGGTAAACTGCATCCGCGTCCTGGGTACGGCAATAAACTACATCCACATACTGGGTAGGCTTTTATTGGAAAAATAAGGTTGTCGGCTATGTTTTTGGAAAAATAGTTTTACAGCTATATGTTTTCGAAGGAATAATGTTGCCAGCAGTGCGTTTTTGAAAAACAATATTACCAGCTATATGTTTTTGAAAAAATAATATTACCAGCTATACGTTTTTGGAAAAATAATATTACCAGCTATACGTTTTTGGAAAAATATTACCAGCTGTACATTTTTGACAAATAATATTGCCAGCTATATGTTTAAAAAAAGAAAAATATTACCAGCTATATGTTTTTTTAACAAAACCTTATTCATTGGAATTGTAACTGGGGTCAAAACACTACGAAAGTGTAAAAATAGGTTTTAATACCAGAAATTCTTTGTAAAAAAATGATTACCATCAATACATTTTTGAAAACCAAATGTTGCCAGCAATACATTTTTGAAAAACAAATATTACCAACAATATATTTTTTGGAAAAAAAGAAAAATATATATTACCAGCTAAACATCTTTTGGAAAAAAAGAAAAATATATATTACCAGCTAAACATTTTTTGGAAAAAAAGAAAAATATATATTACCAGCTAAACATTTTTTGGAAAAAAAGAAAAATATATATTACCAGCTAAACATTTTTTGGAAAAAAGAAAAATATTACCTGCGATACATATTTGAAAGGAAAAAATATTACCAGCAATACGTTTTTGAAAAATACTATTACCAGCTATATATTTTTGAGGAAATAAATATTGACAGAAATGGATTTCTAACAAAACAAAAATATTATCAGAAAAAAAAAAGTCATCAGCATTAAATGACCCATTGAGGTTAATATGCCGTAAAACAAAAACAATTCTACTCTTGATTCATCAGGAGTATCTAGAACAGAGTCTCTACTGGGTGATATGCATCTAACTCTGTTAATGGCTTCTGCTATTATCTCCAAACTTGATCTCCACTAGGCACGTGAACTTGATAGTATCCCTGCATTTGTCATAAAGAAATATGAATGTGCCCCTGAACTGGCACCTGTCCTCTGTAAACTCTTCAGTAAACGCCTTGCTGCTCCTTGCTTTCCAGTTTGTTGCGAATCCTCTTCTGTAGTTCCTGTTCTTAAGAACTCTGCTGAACCATCTGATCCTTTGAACTATTAGCCTTCTACCTCTTTTTGGCAAAGTATGAAAGGCTTTAATTAACTCACTTTGCAGGATCTCCTTTCAAACAATATGATTTTCACTTCTCTAGGTGAACCACCAGCTTTAGATAAGAATGGTAAAGCTTGAGCTGTGGCTTTAGATATCTCTAAGGAATTTGACAGGATTTGGATGCCGGTCTTCTTCACAAGCTGAAGGGTTATGGGGCTTCTAGCTATTTCTTTGATTTGATTCAGTTTTTCTTACCAAATCACATAATGAAAATTGTTTTGAATGGCCACTCTTCTAGATCATTTTACATTAATGCAGACATTCCTCAGGGCTCTATTCTTGAACCTAATTTGTTCCTTATTTTTATCAACAACCTTCACAATGTCATCACTTTTCAACTTCGTATCTATGCTGATGATACAATTATTTGATCTTGACTTAATAATATGTCTGATAGGTTTGATAAAATCAAATTAGCAGCTGATCTTGAAAATTAATTTCAATCTGTTATTAACTGAGGCAAGAAGTGGTTTAATTTTAATGCTTACAAACTGAAACTACTCTCTAAAATCATCTTAAAGTACCTTTTTACCTTCCATCAGTATGGCTGATGCTAACCTCCAGGAGAGCAACACACTGTGTCTTCTTGGTCTCGTGTTTTCCACTGATATAAAGTGGAATGATTATATTGAATCAATTGTTAAGTCTGCTGCTAGGAAAGTCAGTTTGGTATGTTGTAGTAGACCATTTTTCTCACCAGAACTATCTTGTACATTATATCTCTACCATTTATTTGTTCATCAAATATTGCTATCACATCTGGTCTGGTGCTTCTTTTTTATATATATATATATATATATATATATATATATATATATATATATATATATATATATGGCAGACTCTCTCATCATATTTGACGTATGAGGGTCAGTTCCTAGGAACCGACAGCCCAGACACCAGCACATATGATTTGATTATAGTGGTGAAGGCTTTGTGCAGAATCAACCACACTTTTTTACAGAGACTTGGTGCACTACGTGCCACAAGGTCCCTCAAACAACCTTCCACAAGTTTGGAATTCAGAGTTTTCCTTCTCCTAGACCAGTTGCCATCCAAGGCTTTAGAACCCAGTCTGTCCTGCTATTTACCCATAGCTGGAGGGAGAAGAAGAGGGTTAATACCTTTCCCAAGTGTAATGGATTTGACTGGAATTCAAACTCGGCTCTCCGATTCCTCAATCCGAGCCACTATCCACTACTCCATCGTGCCTCCTATAATATATTTGAGAGAGAGAGTTTCTTGACAAAACCAAAAGAGGAATCTGTAAAGTCATTGATCCTCACCTGGCATATTAGCTTCAGTTTCTTTCCCACCACCAAAACGTATCTTCCTTGTGCCTTTTCTATAAATATTTTCACAGTAATTATTCTGATTAGCTTTTCTCTTTGGTACCTCAACTTCATGAATTTAAATACAGTACTAGATTGGCAGCTAG
Source organism: Acanthosepion esculentum (assembly GCA_964036315.1). NCBI lineage: Eukaryota > Metazoa > Mollusca > Cephalopoda > Sepiida > Sepiidae > Acanthosepion > Acanthosepion esculentum. Next base: position 911,095 of record OZ038485.1, on the reverse strand, counting down.
GTCTTATCATTTCATTGTTGAAGTTGCTAGTTGTAACTGTAAGTTCTATGCTAACAGTTTCTTCTCTCACACTTCTCACTTGTGAAACATTTTTCCAGATTCTGGCTTTCCTGTCAATTATGATTGTCAAAAATTTAAATGCAATGTCAATCATCATCTTCAGTCTATTTGAATCCTGTTTTTTATTGTCCTCTCTGTTTCTTTCCCTCTCAGTAAACACTTGCATCCTAGTGGCTTTATTGCCTAACTTGGGGTGAAATTATTATAAAAATAATAAATAAATAAATAAATAAAAATCCTATTCCAGACATGAATGAGGCTAGGGATAATGTGACAAGGCAACTGCTGAAGATCCTAAAAGAGAATTGAAGTGATAAGTGATTGAAATTCCAAGGAGAGCACTTTAAAGAGACTAAAACCCCATTGCCCTAGATCAGCTATTTTCCCATTAATATGAAGTGGTTGTTTTTTTTTTTTTTTTCTCTCTCTCTCTCTCTCAATATTGTGAAAACTGTATACACAGTAAATTTTCTAAAGTTTTTTTTTGTCTATCAATATACATTATGTGTTTATATGTTTACATTGTATATGTTCCAAAGGTTATCATGGCCAGGATGATAGGGGTCAAACTCCCACTGCCTATAAAATGCTTTTGTGACAACTGTCTCAAATAGCCTCTGACAATGAAGTCCAGCTCCAAGCCAGAGAATGTGTGGGGGCAGAAAACTAGTGCCTTGTAACCAACTGCTTTGGGTAGATGGAGATTGACTATCCAGGAAAAACCCTGACTTTAAACCTCCACTGCTTTGTGGTTATATCCAAACATGGAAATGGCTATGGAAGTGAATCTAGACCAAAAACCCGGAGTGGAATTCCCCGAAGGTAGTTGGTTGTCAACACTGACAACTTTCCAGCAACTCCTGCAGCCAAGCTTTCCCCAAATATAATGACTTTGGATCTTGGTACAGCTGGGGGCATGTGGTCTGAGCAGTGCAGCCTCCATATAACATCATCCAGCCCTGCATCCTGGAGAGGTCTCTCCAGTTTCACCACCAAAGGACTGAACTTTGACCAGACAGAGCACTACCTTTCTCTTGTGAGATAAACAGATGCCTACTATAGGCAATATGTTTATCTCACACACACACACACACACACACACACACACACATATATAATCTTTATTAAATTAAATCTTGATTACTATTGTTTGTTTCAAGTTATTCTTTTGTTTTAAATTTGTCTGAATGTGTTTCATATGGCCTCTGTTAAGATTAATTATAGGTGTAACAACTTTTTGCTGCTACTACCTGTGCAGGTAAGGTAGTCATGAGAGTGTGATTTGCTCAAATGTTCACTCACTCTCTTGTTTTGTCATTCTTAAGCTTCCTGGTTTACTGGGCAGAGTACAGTGTATTCTTGCCTTTTCCAAAGGCATTAGTGCTCAGTAAATATGAGCAGCTTCAGCTGAAATGCTGACTTTGTTCACTGATTCTGTTTTCCATTCTTGTAGCATCATGGCACTCCTGTGATAGAATTTATCCTTTTTATTTACACTATATTTACATTGTTTGGAATGTTGTCCTCACCTTTTAATGTCACATTCACAACATTTTGGTGGTTGTACGCTCTGGCCTTCTTCAGGTGATATTTTTTGAATTTCAAACTGAATGCAGAATAATCAATCTGTATGTTGGCATTAATAAATATTGGTTTGAAGACGTTTGCATAGATGTTCTTCCCATATTTATTTCCTGAAATGGGCTGACACATAACATTCACATTGCTGGGTCACTCAGTAAAGTCACTGAGAATCCATTTCCTTCATCCACCGCTTGTAAATATCGCGACAGGGTTTGGCAAAGGTCAAGTTCTTTTCCTGCACTTTGTGTTTGTCCTGCCATTCAGAGATGAGAATTGCAATTCCACTGCAAAAGACGTCAGCTTTGTTTTGTTTCTTTGTGCATCGTGTACAATACGCATGACATAGATGTTTTCGAAATTGACATAACTATTGTGAAGAATGTTGCCTGTTGTGCTTTAGGACTTGGTGGAAAAACTTGGATTTTCTATCTGAATGGAGCTATCTTCTGTGGTTTTTATTCCCACTTGAGTCCAGCTAATTCTTTTGTTGGCCGTAGACAAATAAATTGCATGAAGGTGCCAATTACAAGTAAGAAGTTGTCCACTGCAGACTTGCCCACAAGTATGTCAGCAACCTTAGAGCATAAATTCAAACTCTATATAAATAGTGGAAATAGTTACAATAACTCATCTCAGAAATATAGACAGATATTATTTTCATGTTTCTAATTGGCATTAAAAAATTCATCTGGATCTTTGAGAGAGTGGCTTAAAGATGTCTCTAGTTATAATTCTTTTAGCAGAACTAGTTCCAGATTATTCTGCCAGTTTTCAATTAATCTGACAGGTTGACATTGATTTTGTAAATTGATTACTTGGATATATATTTTTATTAGGTTAACTCCCTTTCTTTGAGAAATAAAATCTTTTCCATATTTTTTCATCTTTTTTTTTTTTTTTCATATATTCCCAAATCTTCCTCTTTTGCAAATGTTGTTTTTACCTCCTTAACGCCAGCCTCTCTCCTCATCTATCCCAATCTTCTTAAACTATTTCCTCTCAGTCAATAAGCACGGTAGTACAGAAATGATTTTATTAAATCATTAGGTGCAAATTTTCAGTTAACAACCAAATATAAAATAAACCTCCCAGTAATATGAAAAAATATGCTCATGGATATTGTTTATTCATATTGTCTATGTTCAATTCCTTTTTAGCAGCCAGTCAATGATACTCTATACTATATATTTACTTAAAGATTTCATTCAGCCTATATTTCAAGCAACTTGCAAAATCTACACATTATAAATAAATACTGTGTAAAAATAAATGCAGTCAGTCCTTTTGGGATAAATCTTTTTTTTTTTTTTCTTTTCAATGTGATGTTTTAATGATCAATTTCAGTACTGTTTGGTGAGATGCCAATTTTTTCTCCTTTATAAAGAGAGAAGACAAATTGATGCAAATAAAAATTGTTTATATTCCTAATGGCAACAGTGGCTTAAAGATGTCTCTGGTTGTAATTCTTTTAGCAGAACTAGTTCCAGATTATTCTGCCAGTTCTCAATTAATCTGACAGGTTGACACATTGATTTTGTAAATTGATTACTTGGATATATATTTTGAATAGGTCATTTTTTGCTGTTCAAATGGTTATATATTTATTTTTTGATAAAATATAATCATGTGTGTAGATTTTGAGAACTAGTACAATTGACCTATTTTTAAAAAAATACTAAATTGTCATCATTCTACTGAATGGATCAGTAGAGAGAAGAATGACTTTGAACAATGTGGAGATTGTAGCCTTATGACCCTTAATATGTCTCTCCAGTATAAATAATTTCCTTTACTGTTTACTACAAAATGTGTCTGGGGAAAAAGTTTGAGGCAACATCTATCAGAGAAACTGGATGTAGACTTGTGAAATTGCAGCCAAGAATGAAAACCTTGTCAAGTTACATTTGCTGCTGATTCAATTTGGATAAATTGGCATCAGCTGAGTGGAAAATCCATTTCCGATTTCTTCTGTCCAAGAAAGAAAAGATGAAAAAGAATTCTGTTCTGCTTTGAGAGTGAATATTTCTTGTGTAAAACAAGTGTGACTATTTGTTACTAGTTATGTGCTTTTACACTCATAAACATTGTGCAGTGAAGTATTTTCTTTTTGTTCGCCAAGATCCAAAGCAGGAATAAATGAAATGTTACATATTTTTTATTCCCTTCTAAATAAAATCATCAGACTGAAATTACACACACACACACACACACACACACACACACACACACACACACACACACACACACACTTTGTATATGCAAAGAATAAGTCAAGTACAATAATACATCCCTGTGATCAGATTGTTAGGTGGTGGCTTGTGTACATAATCTGATTGATATAATGGTGCCTGGTTATCAGGAAGATGAGAATCTCTTGTGCAAATAATGACTTGACCACAGGATTTGGCTTCATCCTGCTTTGGTCAAAATCCTCATCATGACTGATATTGTTGTTGTCAAATGTTAGCCTGACTGAAATTCAGAATCCATTCCTATTTTATAAAATAACCATCTGGAGACAAATCTCAGAATGACAGTTTTGCTTCCTTGTCATTATGAAGACAAATATAGACAAATTATCTTAAGGAATTCTGCTTTTTCAATAATTCAGTTATATTTCGATGATCTGACATGATGCCTTTGAAGAAACATCTCCTGGTGAGGACAATCATGTTGGAATAGAACATCCACCAGTCAATCAGCACTGGAAATTAAATAATCATTTATGTGGAGTAGTGTTAGTAGCCATCACTCAGCAGTAGTATGTGTATTAAATGCAATGCATCCTGTAGGGCAAAGTCCCTCTGAGTTATAATCCAGTTTTGTGATTTGAATACCTGCCATTATAATTTCATTATACTGTTCACACATTGACTTGAAGATTTTAAGGGATGGTCCATTTAGTAGAAATACAGCAAATATTTCTCACAGCTCTATTTGGATGTACGAATGAAGACATGCTGAAGACAACAACTGACTGATTGAAGCACTCTATCCCTGTTTTAAATGTCACATTTGGATAATCAAAAATGAAAGTGAGGAGATTTAACTGTTGTAGTAAGTATTGGTTAAATGAAATTAATTGCCAAGGGTCTTTAAAACCGTCACTGTGTTTCTCAAATGGGACAGATGCCTTGGTCAAATATGATACATCATGTCAATGAAACTGTGGTTTGGACATGGCACAAATTGGGCATAAGGCAATAACCTTTTACAGCCTCAACAAAGAATAGTAGGTCCCTTGCACTATCAAAGTGTAGCATTCACATAACACCTGGATAATAAAGTGTTCTGTCGGTTAACCATCACAACCAACAACAGAAAAGTATGCCAAAGCATCTTCAGTAAAGTTATTCCTTCTGTAGTAATAGACATGAAAGCAATCTTTGTAACAATTCAGTTGAAATTCCACTGATTTCATTCAAGAAAGCAATAAGGAGATGTACACACTCCTTTCAACAATGGTGCTAGTTATCCTGTACTGAATAACCACAAACAACATTACAATACAAATATATGTAACATATTCATTAACCACAACTCTATAGCAAAGCAACTATAATTATCTGACGAATTTAGGGTTTGCTTTATAGTTGAACAAGTTCAGTGGTGCTAATGCTTGATGTTCAAACTATATATATATATATATATATATATATATATATATATATATATATATATATATATATATATATAAGAACAGACAAGCCCTCTAAACATGGAAGATATGGGCAGTATAATATTCTTTTTCTATTTTGACTTTGTATCAAATTAAAATTATCGAATAACTTCAAAATTTGATAACATATTACAGAACATTAAGAGAAAATTATTCCATTCTTTAACCCTTTTTGTCTTGTTCCAAGTTATATTTTAACTTAACCGTTTTTTGTTCTGTTTCAAGCTGATATTCCATATTCTAACTTACCCATTTTTTTTTCATTTACCAGTGTCACACTGAGTTACAGATTGGTGTAATACAATCTTCCTCTTCCCTCATCTTACTTTGTGTTATTAAAAGCATAATTGAGTAAACATTTAACTGCATTTAATTCATGACTTTCATCTTTTTAAACTATTGAATTTAAGTTTGATCAAATTCTATAACAACACAAAATGCCACCATTAAGAGCAGAGACCATCATCATGTATACTTTCACAAGAATATCTGGAAAAAAAATGAGAATTTCACTTTACAATTTTGCATCATTTGGCTCTTTTTTTTTTCAGTGGCATGCAGAGGTTTCATTATGCCTGGTGCCAACTCTTTGATTGTATGCCCCTAAGACACAAGTAGGGTGGGTGGGGCTGTCAAGTCTAGTACTGAGAAAGGAACTTTTGGGGTTGTAGGGCACTTGTATAATGAAGTTAACAGACAATTTCAAAAATTAAATTTTTATTTCACTCTTTGATTGGATGCCCTCTGACCCCACCTCTTCTACACACACAATTGGTCTGCTTGAACAAATTGTTAATGGCACTGAAACTTTACTCATTGAAAACTAGTTTTGCTTTCTTCTTTTTTGTGACTGAAATATAAACGTGCACATCTTAAAACATTAAAGTCCCTAATTTTTGGTACACATACCATATTCACATGATGGGTTTTCTATACTCTTAAGTAATTATAATTTAATATTTAATTGAATGTTGCTAAGATCAGATAACAATGTTAGACAATATAGGAAAGGGAGAAAAGAAGCTGTCAGGATTTTGTGCCTTTTTATTTATTTTCTTCATTCAACTGAATTGAATATCCCAGACCATTTTTTAAAATAATTATTAACCACCCAGACTGATTAATATATCCCTCAATTTAAATAGCCTGTGATTCTTGTAACATCTCCATCCCCACTCAGCCTCCAGCAAAATTCCACCAGCCTATATTGTGGTTGGGACCATTTATTTTTTTGACTGTTGGTAATCAATGGCAGCAAAGACTGCCGGTGTATCCAGTAACATGTAGGTATCTTTGGTTACTCTCTGCAGTTTTGCTTTAGAGGGTGGGGTGGGGCAATCGGCTTTTCACAAATCAATAGAACATCTGAATGAGAGTAATGTAAAGGTTCGACTGCTAATGGGTATTAGCTGCTGCTGTGGTGGTGGAAGTTGACTGCTAACGTTCTCTGTTATTGCTTTGTGGCGTGTACTTTGGCAGACTCGAGATGCTATGCAAGCAAAGCATCATCTTTCTCTTTATCTCTTGCCAGAGGCTGGATAATATCAACTGACCCTTACTTTTGAATCCCCTGGAATGAGGTACAATGTGAAGCAACTTCAAAACTTGCACCATTTTTGACGTTACTTTTTAGATATGGTAGGTTATGAAATTGTTACTGCTGCTGCTGCATTTCATGTGTGTATGTGGCCAACAATAAAAAGAATCTTGTTTTTACTTTTTCTTTTTAAATGAAGCTTTTATTCTTTTAAATGCTCTGTTAGAAAATGTTTAACTCATTATTCATAAGGTTCACTAAATTAATGTATGTTTTTATAATAATTACATAATCTTTAAATCATGTGATATTTATGTTCTGCCATTTTTAACATGACTGTTTCATCCCATCACTGATGATTGAATCCATTTTTGTAACTAATATTTCACTTCTTTTTTATTGACTCAATCTATATCAAAGCATTTGTATTCATTCACATTCTGATATTTTCTATATAAATTTTTTTCTTGTCAGCTTTAGGACAAAATAATAATAGTTCTGACTGTAAACTTATAAAGTTTTATCATAAACATTAGTTATTTTATTAATAAATAACTGAAAAATATTTATTATACATGTTTGAAAACTTTGATATTGTTAGTATAAACTGAAATATATTCTCTATTCTGGTTGTAAACAGGAACAGCTAAATATTACAAATGTTCACATTTTAGAATTTTTTTTTTTTCGATGATGGCAATAAGTCACTACCATAAATTTTTCTATTAACAAGATATTCACAGAAAACTGATGTAGGCAAACTGTTTTTATCTAATTTTCCATGACGTGATTGTCGTCATCATCAATCTTGTTCACATATATTTTCTCACCATTTTCAATATCAATGCCATTGTTATTTGTATAACTTATTAATATAGAAAAAAATTCCACTGGTGACTTTTTAGTGATTTCTGAACTGATTTAAAAGCTGTACTGTTTTTGGCTTGAGGCTTTGTTTTTTTATGGATTTACAGTTGTGTGAAACGTAACATTTGTAAAAACTCAATATCATGCCACTGCTTTAGTCCGACACATGAGTTAACTTTGAAAAACTACAGAAGTACAATCAGAGCAGTGCATTTATCATTTTTCATTTTTTTTCTATAATGAAACCATTTCTCATGATTAATATTCTACAATATTGAATACAGTGACTTTTTAAATTTTACATGTTTTCATTTAAAATTTCCACCCACCTTATTTTCATAATTTTTTTTTTTTTATCCTCTGAACAAAATTTATCATTTATAATGTGATTAATGTATTTAATATTTCCTTGTTATACAACATACTTATTTTGGAAAGAAAAATTAAGTTTTAAAAATTATTGTTCAATTGTTAGCATTATTTTAAAGAAAGCAAAATTATTTGGCAAAAAAAACCTTTTTGAAAAATTGAATTTCATCATTGTTTTCATTTCTGTTTGTAAACCAAATTTTGACAAAATTTTGTTAAGCCAATAAATGATTTTGCATCTAATTTCTTTTAAGCTAAATAATCTAATGGCATACAGTTTGAACTTTAAACTTTCTAGGTGATAGTCACTGATTTTACCACAAAGCTACTCTCTGAGATTATATTTGTTTTTTATCAGAAATTATTGAACCTTACCAAATTTATTTTCTAGATGTATTTTGATTTGGTTTTCTGTGAATTGTCAGTTTCATTCACTTTTGTATTTGCAGTAAATGTTTAATATTCGGTATTTGGCAGGAATTCCAGAAATTATTAAATCATTATAAAAATTTGTTGGGAAGAATAGTAGAAAACTTCAGTCCTATTGAATCAAGAATATTAATCCCCCTCTATCATAGATACTTCCTGCAAGAATACAAAGACTGTGCTGAAAATCTCTTGACCCAACAAAGAACTCACCCTCCACCTCCAAAAGAAATATCTGTTTGATCTTCTGGTCAGATTTATGGAGGTAGCTTAAGCCAATAAATTTTTAGCATCTCCTTGTATATATTTTTGTTGAATAGATCAGTTTATGTTAATCTTTTTTTTTATTTACTTGTAGGTGATGAGATAAAAATGATTTTTGAGATTATCTTGAACATTTTTCATTGTATAATTTAGAAAACTATTTTTTTAATTAGACTTACTAAAATGTGTTTTTTTTCTACTTAGTTACAGGATAAATTTTGTCTGTGATTTCTCCTAGATATATACTGACTAAATTTTTCTTTTTCAGCAACAACTTCATGCCTATGAAGCCTGGGTTAATGCTCAGCTTCGAAAACGACCATCAGTTCGTCAGGTTGAGGATCTAAGAAATGACGTGAAAGATGGAGTTGCTCTCATTAATCTCATTGAGGTGGTTTGTAAGTAGTCTTTTGCATCATCATCATCATATTTTTATGGAACTATTTGCAGGAAGAGAAATAATGAAAATACATGACTAAATTCAAACTGATCTGAAACTTATTTTTGTGAATTGAGAGTGACTATTTGTGTAAATAAATGTATACATTGGTAAATATCAAAATATAGTTAAGTGTCTACATACCTTTTTCCACATAGTCATTTTTAATAATAATGATAATAATACAGAAGTGTACTACTAGATTGGCTATTAGGTCTCATTGTTTTACTGTTGAATTAGATAGATGTAGCTATAAGTCCTATTCTAATAGTTCCTTTTCTCACACTTCCCACCTGTGTAACTGTTCTGGTTTATTGCTTTCCTGCTACTTACAATCTTCAAAAATTTAAATGCAATGTCAATCACTATCTTCTATCTTCCTGAAACCTGTTCTTTTATTGTCCTCTCTCCTGAAGTCTTCTCATTCACTTCCCCTCATAGTAATCCGTTGTGTCTTAGTAGCATTAACACCTTGCTTGGGTTATGATGATTAAACAAAACATAAAAAAGAAAAAAAAAAACAGTAACATCAATGTAACTGTGTGCAATGGCTACTAAATGGTCATAGTGTTGGTTGTAGAAAAACATGGCTTTCAGTTCAGTAGTTGAGTGCCGATTCTTTTAATTTGGACACAGAGTGAAAAGTGGAAGATTTTATTGCAAATCATTTGACCGTTTCTAACAATTTGGATTGCAGCACCCACTACATTCTGAAACACTGGGCACTAGAAAAGCAAAGAAAAAAAAAGACTTGTATACAAATCCTTTATGAAATGTTTCCTTGCATTTATGTTATTTCATTTCATGTGCTGTGTCCCTTCAGGAGTTGGTTAATCATGGTTCATAACGGCTTTCTATCATTTGTAGCTCTTAGCAGTGATTGTCACTTTACTATCTGTTTTACACTCTGTTCTGCTATCCACCTAAACAAGCCCATTAAGTTACTTAATGTTTCCTTCTGTACTTATTACCTTCACTATATCCTGTGAGTGTCAAATTTTCCAGTCATCTTTCCTCATTGTGTTCTTAGAAATTTAAAGTCTCTGATTATAAGTGTCCTTTTTGTTTCCATTTTACTTAAAGGTTCCTCTTTGTTCTCAGCATCCATCTTTAAAACCAGTTTTCTGTCACCTCAAGTCTCCTCTTTATCTGTGAGGAAACTGTCCAGCATTCAGTGCCATATATAAGAATTGATATTATATAACAGTTCAGCACTCTTTCCTTTGTTTGTAAGGAAATTTTCCTGTTTCTTAATACTTTGCTTAGCATTTGAAAGGCATCTTTTTTTTTTCCAATGCACCTTCATATTTCAGTGTTACACTTTCCATCCTTTGTTAAAACTCTTCCCAGATAATTAAACTTCTGTATGTAATTGATTTCGATATCAATTTATTTTTATATCGATTTGAAGTCTCTCTCTTTCTGATAACCATCCATTCTGTCTTCTTCTTAACAACTGATGCTTAATCCTTTTATGTCAAAAAGAACACATTTATCATTCTAGGAATTGTTATAATGATTGAACACATTCTTTTTGGTACTTTTGTTACTATCACACTATTTTGGATGATTCATTTTACAGTCTTCCTCAGGTGTCTCTCAAATAAAACCTCAACTTCCATATAGATTGTACACCTGAACAAAAAGCTATAGAATGAATTGGATCAGCCCATATATTGTGATAACAACAAAAAGAGCAAGATTTAATAGTTCGTTAATATATACTTACTATATTTAATGACAGACGATCATACACACTTTAATGATGATCTGATTGCACATAAAAATATGGCCAGAATATGATTGTTACCATATTGTTGAAAAGGCTTTCATTTCTCCCATCTGCATCTAGTAGTGATGTTTGTACAAGGTGACAATAACGTGACAGTTTATTAAAAATGTCAAATATGTGAATTACATTGTCAGACATCTGAATTTATAAATGACAGAACTAATATGATAGATAGGCAGAACATCCTTCCAGATCGGTCTCAACATCGGTCAGGCATCAAAAACAATGCATGGGTTGTTGGATAATAACAGCTTACACCAACTCTTGCACTCATCTCACCAGTTTACAGTAAGTGTCTAAAGAGTAACCATTCTTGCTGAGAACTTTCCTAAATTCAATTTTAAAATCTTTGAGACCATTATGAAATAAAACTTATGAATTGTTCATTTCTTGAATTCTTGATTGAAATGATAGATAAAGGGAGACCACTGTGCGTAGAAAAGGTTTTATGAAAAGCAATCCAGGAGGAAGACATTTTAATTGTTGGAATGACAAGCATAGAAGTTTTATAGAATGTTAATAAGTGTAGAAATATTCATATTTAATATTTATAATTATTTATTAGTAGAATTCTTATAACAAAATTGAACTAAAAGGAAGAGCGACCTGTTTGTTTTGTATTGTGCATATTCATAGTAAAAAAAAAAACTGATATATTTTCTGTGTGATGCCCCCAAAGGTTCAAGAAATTTGAACAGATTAATCAATCCATTCACCTTTCTAGTTACCCATTGTTTAATGTATTTCACAAAACATTACATGTCCCTTACACTCAATAACTTCTTCAAGGAATAAAGAACCTCATTTTCTATCAATTACTTTTTTATGAAAGTCATTTTGCATTTTAAATTTCCTGAACTTTGTAGTTGTACCTCATGTATGCATGTGTAATCTATCTATCTCTCACTCACTAACACACACACACACACAATACTCTCTTGAATTGCATTACTGATGAATTTTAAATAATGCCAAAGGTTATCTAATTTTAAATGAATTCAGGTAGCATGTTGAACAAAAAATCTGCTGGTACAGTTTGTATAAAAAGAAATGCTTAAATTGTTTTATCTACAAAGTAAAAAAGGAATATAAATCTAAATCTTTCAGTATTTTGTAACAATGGCTAAATTTGTTGATTCAATGACATTGAGTGTTTGTGGGTATATTCTATCAGAATGTTTGCATGTCTACCTATGGCAGTTGTGGAGATGTAAATATGATTGGTGCAAAAAGAATAAGCAGATCTGCCTTATTCGTCTCAATAAAATCTCTGAATCCTCTTTTAGTTTGACATTTGCGAACGGATCAGAGTTTCTAATATCTGTCAAGCCCCATAAGCAGCTAGTAAAATACAATCCAGTGAAATGACTTCTGTCGTCTTATAACAAAATACAAGCATAAAAGGCTGGAAATCTGCTGAGTGGAAATTTTATTTTTTCTCTTATTGATTTTCATCAGTACTAAATAACAGCCACTATAGTGTGTCCATCTGTAGATGCCTTGTATTAATAGAGAGGGAAATGAATGGCATTACAGGCCTACAGCATTAGAAAGTCATGGGGGGGCGGTTAGACTGTTTCTCTTGTGACAAGCAACAGAGGTCCACTTAAAAAGAAAGGGAAGAATGAATACTGAACCAATTATCCTCACACACACACACACACACACACACACATATAATTTATTCGAAAATTATAACAGATATGTTATAAAATCAGTACAAAAATAGCCATTTTGTTTCAGCACTTCTGGTGTCTTATCAAGTGATGGTGTTGAATGTAGAATAAAGTGTTTTAAAAGGTTCAAATCGACCAAACACCCCTCACTAATGGAAACGCTGTTAGATAAGTTGCAATGACCAATTAAAATACAAGTATATGAGAATTCAGAAAACTTAACAATGACCTTGGTTATAATAATTAATGCTTTAATATTAGGTTAGATTGGAAGTTATTCTGTATACACCAATCCTACACTCTGTGTGTGTGTGTGTGTGTATGTATGTATGTATGTATGTATATATATATATATATATAACGGTCAAATCACGCTGAACACACCGGTTCCTGTTCGATCACCGAAGTTAAGCATCGTAGAGCCAGGTCAGTACTTAGATGGGGGACCGCTTGGGAACACCTGGTACTGTAAGCTGTGTGGCTGAGTGGTCTAAGGCATTGCTTTAGAATCACGAGGCACCGAGTTCGAATCCTGGCTGGAATTCATTTCAGCAGCTATCGGACTCCAAGCGCAGGGCACCTTTGGCAAGTGTCTGTTCCATAGCCACGGGTCCACCAAAACCATGTGAGGGAATTTGGGAGAGGAAACTGTGTGGAAGACCTCATTGGCCAAAACTAGCACAATATCACAAAACTCCGTGATTGCGAGTTTAGGTGGCCAGCCTTGTTCATTTATGATCACGCTGGGTTCGCACCAACGCTCTAAAACTGTTAATTGGCTCTGCACACGCCAATAACAGTATAAACTGCAGGTGGGCTCTGTGGGCATTTCCCAGTTGGGAAATTGCAAAAATGCCTGTGCAAATGTTGCAATATGCGCTAGCTAGCTGTGCATCGCAACGGGTGTCCTCGATATCGAGCGGCCAATTATTATTATATATATATATATATATATATATATGAATAAATAGAAAGAAAAAATCCGCTTGACGAGGAAATGGAACTAATGTCTTTGGTTTAATAACAAAATTAAATTCGAAAGCTTAGCTTCCATTTCTGAAACATGGTTATCACTATGTAGCGAAAAACCCATATTTTAAATCAATTAATTTATAATATATATATATATATAAGTAATTTTGCAATTGCATTGGTTAGATTTTTTTTTATATACACAAACATGATGATGGCAAGTCATTTTCAGAAATAAATAAACATTTTAAACAACATTATTATTTTATTTATTTTTAAATTCAAAGTAACTTCTTGTCTTAATTTTCTTGAGTTAATAGTGAGAGAAGAAAATCAATCTTTACCATTAACTTTAATAGCTGATTATCAGAAACTTGTATTTAAAAAATAAAAATTTATATTCAATTTTTTTCTTTCTTAACTCCTCATGAGTGGGGGGACCCAAATGCCAAAGTAGGCAAGGAGAGAGATGGAATAGTTGCCAAATTTGGACTAAGAACTTGTAATGAATGCAGGAAAAAATGTGTCCAGTGGTACATGACAAATGATCAGATAGTAACCAATACCTGGTTTCACAAACACCAAAGATGTATATGGACATGGAGATGCTCAGGTGGAGAAACAAAAACAAAACAAATGAACTATATAACTATCAATAAGAGATTCAGGAATGCAATTTTACACTACAAAATATACCCAAGTACTGACTGCAGGAGCAACCTCCTTCCTGTATATAAACTTAAAGTGAAAGTATGCAAATTGAAGAAGGTCAAGGCAACATCCAAACTGCAATATGACACTCTTGAACAACTCAAATGTGAAGGAGAAATATATGAACATGGTTAAAAGCAAATCATCCTCATCCTTTGACCACCTTATATTTGGTTGGAATCCCATTGACAATCCCTTTCCACACTGTTCAGTCCTGTATTGCTGTCCCCAGATTCCCAATGTTTAATCCTGAGTCCTGTGAATTCAATTTTTGTGAGAAGATACTTCCAGAAGGATGCCAATGGAGTATGGATGAGATGACTTCCCTGTCCACTTGGTGGCAGTGGCCGGCAAACTGTAGTCATTTTTGCTTGAGCTTAAGAGAGATTGGTCTCAGTTCTCTGTAGATTGAGTATTGCATGGGATCTTCAATTGATATTCTGGATTTTTCTTACTAGGTTTGTATATGTTCCATCCAGTCATCTTTCAAGACAAACAGATAATGTTCAAGTTTCTGATTCATACAGTAGGACTGGTTTAATCAATGTTTGAAAGGTTTGGATTTTTAAGGAGGATTATAGATTCGAGCGCCAAATCCTGTCAAGTTTGTTACATGCATCTCATGCAAGAGTTTTGCAGATGTTGAAGTTTTTTTTTTTAATTTATGATGTGAGACCCAATGTATGTATTATTGATTTATTTCAACTGGGATGGTTCAGGGGAGATTGTGATGTATTCTGTTTTACTCTTGTTGCAACCTGGTTTGCTGCTTGCTCGAGTGATTGCAGCAAGGATTCTGCATCCTTGATAGATTGAGAAATTAATGCAAGATCATCAACAAAGTGAAGTATTGTGGAGGGTACTGACTGCTCTGGTGAGGTTTCAAAAGGAGTCCTTTTTCTTCCGTGTCGTTGAGAGAAATATGCAGAACATAAAAATATTGTCGGCATTAAATAACCCATTGAGGTTGATATGCTGTAAAACAAAATAAACCAAAGAATACATATTCTATTCATACGAATCTATCCTAAAAATGTTGTCGGCATTAAATAACCCATTGAGGTTGATATGCCGTTAAACGAAATAAACTAAACCAAACCAAACAAATGCAGAAGGATGTTTACCTATGTTTTATAGATTATGCAAAAGCATTTGATAAAGTATGTCACAAAGAACTCTTGCAACTGTGAGGTAACCTTGACATTTGGTGTGGATATTAGAATAATCCGGAACCTATACTGGCAACAAACAGCCTGCACATGTATAGAAAAAGAATTCAGTAAATATACAAAAATAGAAAGGGGTGTAAGATAAGGATGTGTCTTCTCACTGGTCTTATTCAGCCTATACTGTGAGGCAATTCTGAGAGAATTAAAAGTCCTACCAGGATTCATTATTGGTGTCCACAATCTTAACAACATAAAATGCAGATGACACAGAGTTGATAGCAGACATAGAAAGGAAACTACAAGAATCCCTACTGAAGGTATTGAAGGAAAGCAAGAAAAAAGGACTAAACATCAATTGCAAGAAGACTAAATGTATGGTTGTCAGCAAAAGGAACAGCCCAACATGTAAATTACAAATTGGAGATACCAAACTGAAGCAAGTACAACAATTTAAACATCTGGGAAGTGATTTAACACAGGATGGAAAATGCAACTACCAAAATTTAAAGGCAAATTGGGATAGTGAAAGATGCCTTCAAAAAGCTAAGCAAAGTATTAAGAAACAAGAAAATTTCATTAGAAATGAAGAAACTGAACTGTTATGTAATATCAGTTCTTCTATATGGAAGTTAATGCTGAACAATCTTCTTACAGATGAAAAGCCTTGAGGCAACAGAAATTTGATTCTACAGAAGGATGCTGAGAATACCATGTACAGGCATCCCTCAATTAATGCGCATTCTGTTAATGCATTTTTGATTAGTGCACTAAAATCTTTATATGTACCAAAATTCAATTAGTGCCTACAATAATACTCGATTAGTACAGCAAAACATTCTTCAGTTTAAACATAGTAATTAAAAATTGATTTTTTTATAGTTACCGATATACACATTAGCCACACTAATTGAGGGATTCCTGTACTGAACATGCAAGCAATTATGATGTTTTAGAGAAAATGAAAATAAAAAGGACACTTATCAGAAACTTTCTAGGGTGATGTAATGAGGAAAGAGGGTGTGGAAAATTTGACACTCACAGGACAGATTGAAGGCAAGAGGGACAGAGGAAAATAGTGCATAAAATACCTTACGAGCTTGTGTAAATGGATGGTAAAACAGGGTTATGTTATCTGCATAAGTAATCTGAAATTTTAATCTATGCAGTTAACTTGGTTATTTCAAGTCAAAATGAATCTTGCATTTTTTTTTTTTTTTAAATCTTTAAAAATATTCAAAGAAAGCTGCCATGAATCAAAAGAAATGAAAAAGTAAAGTATTAGCCGTGTTAACCCTGGTGAGATATACCATTGCTATGGTAACATGAGGTATATTCACTTTTGGTATCCAATTATGCCTTCTGTTTCAGTAACAAAGAATTTTATTGTTTTATATAAGAGTATATACATTTGTAATAATTTTCCCAGAGCATAGACGTACAGTACTTTGATATCTGTCTATAGTGCATATATACTCTGAGCTTTGGCACAGGTAGTGTTCCATACATATGGATAATCCTATCACTTTTTTATGGTTACTATGTTACTATATTATAGCTTTATTGTGTCTAAGTGATGAAACCAACAGGTTTTAGGTTAAAATTTCAAAACTTATTCTGTAATCATCATTCATGGGAGGATATACAAATTTTGATATATTTAATAAATTCTACCTGTTTTATAAACAACTAGTTTCATTATAATAGCCACTATATAGTTGTAAATTTGATAAAACAACTTCAGATTGAAATTGTTTCCATAGGAGCATAAAAAACAATGGCATTGGCTTGATGTTTCTGCCAAATTATTTAAAAGGATGATTATTGATTTTTCTTTTTAACTATTACGTTTTATTTTTATTATTTCTCTTGCTATTGTCTAATATTCAGGTTTTTACTTTTATTCTATGATTGTTAAACAACATGGATTGGAATTAACCTTTGATAATATATTTTTATATTTTCATTACATTTTATTTTGAGGTCATGGAATAATGTCAAAATCACCTGAGCATTATGAGGAAAGAAAATCCCATCAAAAATAAATAATGATCATACCATCACATGTAGGAAAATTTGACCAACTTAAAACTTTTTAAAAAAATTGATAAAGATGTTCTGCTGTTATAATTTTACAAGAAAGCACCATGTGAAATGGTTACTAATGATATAGAGTGGGAAGAAAATGAAAATAGAGATTATTTCTTAAATTTTTTAATTTTTTTTTAATCATTTCACCCCAAGAAATGCAATAAAGTCACTAAGACGCAAGGGGTTACTGAGTGTTAGAAAATATGAGAAAGAAAAAAAAAACACTATTAAGGAGAGAGAAAAATAAAAGAATTAAGAAGACAGTAGATAACGATTGACATTACATTTAAATTTATGAAGCTCAAAGTTGACGGCGAAGCAAAAAGCTGGAAGAGAGTTCATGAGCAAGAAGAGTGATAGAACTTACTGTTACATCTAGCCACCATTTCAACTGTAAAATGACGAGACCTTGCCACCAATCTAGTACTGTACTTAAATTCATAGGTGCCATAAAGGAAACTTCATCAGAACAATTACAATAAAAGTATTTATAGAAAAGGCACAAGGAAGCTACATTACGGTGGTAGGAAAGTGACTGAAAGCAAGATGCAAGGTCAGGACCAATAACATTGCAGATTCTCCTTTGGATTTTATCAAGAGTCTCTAGGTATATAACTGGAGCACCAGACCAAATGTGGTAGCAATATTCAAAGTAAGGATGAATGGTATATTTATTATTTCATGTAAAATAGATTCTGGTAAGGAAAATTGTCCAGCATAATACAGGGAACTAGCTTTTCCAGCAGTGGACCCAACAATTGATTCAATATCATCTTTCCACTTCATGTCAGTGAAAAATGTTAGTCCAAGAAGGTGCAATGAGTAACTCTCTTGGAGATTAGCATCATCCATACATAATAGAAGGTAAAAAGGTTTTTTTTTTTTTTTAGACAATTATAAGAGAGCAATTTTGTTTTGGAGACATTAAAATTAACCATTCCTTACTATTAAGGCAAGAATAAATATTTGTATCATTGACATAGATACTGAGTTGAGAACTGATGCCATAAAGAAGGTTGTTGATGAAAATTAGGAACAATGTGGGTCCAAGGATAGAGCCTTGGGGGATGCATGCATGAATGCAAAAAAATCTAGAAGAGTGGCCATTCAGGACAACTTTCATTTCAGGATTTGATAAGAAAGACGGAATCAGTTTAAAAATTCGTCCAGAATTACCATAAGCTTTCAGCTTGTGAAGAAGACCCATATGTCAAACCCTGTCAAATGCCTTCGATAACAGCCTCAGCTTGATCTTTCTTATCTAAAGCTTAATAGACTCTTTCAGCAATAACCATTAACACATCAGCAGTTGACCTAAAGAAGCAAAAGACATATTGCTTATCTGAAAGAAGACCCTGTGAGGTAAGATGCTTAACCAATTTAGATTTAATTAGAGCCTCTAGAACTTTGCCAAAAATAGGTAGAAGGCTAATATGCAGATAGAAGGATCAGGAGAGAGGCTGGGAGCAAATGGGATGGAAGAATAAGAAAATATTAATATATTATTATGTATTTGGAAGAGAATCTTCAATTACTGGTTTAATGAATGAATAAATGCATAAAAGATTGCATATTAGCCCTTTTTTTGTTTTATCTCTTGACATCGTTTTTATTGCTTTTTCTCTGATATTTTGTAAGGTTCTGAACTATTTTGAATATAATGTATTTTTTTAATCTCATATATATGCATTATTTACATACAGACTATTTTAATCTCATATGCATTATTTACATACAGACTATTTTAATCTCATATGCATTATTTACATACAGACTATTGTCCTCATCTCAACATTTTAGTTGTTGTGTCCTCTGACCTTCATCAGGTGATTGTTGATCCAGCTAACCTTAAGGGAACTTTGAACTGAACCTTTTATTTAATCTATGGTGGGAGGTAGATTGTTTCCATATTTAGGGATATCTCATCTAGTTTTTATTTTTAGTACTGCCCAGTTAGTGCTTGTTCCCACTTAGTCCAAGTACATGCTGCCTGGCCTAGCAACAAAGATGAGAACAATAGTCTGCATGTAAATAATTTTTATATTTTGAATTTAATAAATTTATATTAACTTAAATAAAAAAATTAACATCAAACATTTTCAATATATCTAGACTAAACAAGAAATCTATTAATTTATTATCTTTTTCTTTCACATAATACATTTTTTATACTGAATATATTTAGACTAATGAAAAGTTGTCATTTTTTTGTGGGGGGGATCCATATTTAATATTTTCCTCATTTATTTATTCATTTGATATAAGAATTATCATTATACTTTAGTTTATTCAATTATTCTCATAGATATTGTAGACAATATTTTGTGTATATTAACTCCAACTATCTTCAGGTGTTTATATTTAGCTGATAGGGGATATCATCTTGTATTTCTAAAAGTATCTATAATTACCCAAAATGGGAACATTTGGTTTAAATACTCTCTCCCTCATTTTTTTCTCTCTCTCGCCCTCATTTTTTTCTCTCTCTCTCCCTCATTTTTTTGATTTGCAATATGGCGACACCTGCTTCAACAAGACTCAAGAAGCGTCATTCGACAGTTGGAAAATATTTTTTTGAACGAGGCCCACCATCAGAAATCCTAACCGACAATGACACTGCATTTCGCAGTAAGTCCTTTAAAGAGTTCTTGGATGACTGGGGAGTCCAACTTTGTTTTCACTGTGCCTATGTTCCCGCAGGAAACGGTATAGTGGAAAGATCTTATCGGAGCATAAAGCGAATTGCAGCAAGAAAGCAGTGTTCGATAATGGAGGCAGTATACTGGCATAATATCACGCCGACAGACGATATATCGTCGATTAATGCGCCTGCCAATATGATTCACCGTTACCAATTGAAAGTGAAGGGAATTACTACAATATTACCACCTGATCGTTGTAAGTATCACAATATATACAAAGTTGGGATCAGAGTATGGGTGAAAGCTCCCCATGGCCAGTGTACCTCCAGGTATCAAGTGGGTCGCGTGACGGAAATTGTGAGTCCACAAACAATAATAGTTGATGGGATGCAACAGCATGTAAAGGATCTTCGCCTTTTTGTTGATTCTGATACATCACAGAGCAAATTCGATGATGGTTCATCGTCTGACAGTGATTGGATAATTGAGATCTGCGAATCTGATGCTTCCGCAGATGCAGAGATTCCAGAATCTTGAGATACGTCTGATGACTCCTCAAGAGATGACTCTCCGACATGCGTAAGGGAGATAGTTCCACGTCGAAGAACCAGGATAAAGAGACCTGCTCCAAGCTGTTCGATTTGTGATAATGAGATCAGGAGGCAGTATAGTGAAGAAAATGGCGACTTACTTCGTCAAACCAAGCGACAGCGTGTCGCGTGTATCCTACGACGGAAAAGAAAATTACTTACCAAAAAAAAGGACACACATTCCGCATGTCATGCTGAAGACGGAATATTTGGGTGATAAACAAGTATGTCGCTGGAGTCTCTATAAAAGTACTTTGATATACAAAATACTTGGTGTCCTCTCTCAGCTGTCAACGAATGGAAAAAATGCTCATTGATAAAAGCAGTTGGTGTTCTCGAATCGGGGGGGGGGTGAAAAAAAAAGAATTGGTGTATTTTGGCTACTGCGTTCGTCGGAGAAATGCTTACACTTCCCTTAAGCAAACTCAAAAACTGTTGACCCGTTATTTTTCTTTTCATTCTTCAGTGTCTCCCATGATCTTTATTAGTTGTTCACACCTCTGACCCATATTATTTCTTTGCTGATCTACATATGTTTTAGTTAGTCTCCTGTTTTCTGTGTTTAGTCTCTCCCAGGTGTAGCTCTTCTTTCCTCCTCTTCCAAATGTGCTGATTGAATCCAAGTATTCTACTTCATAGTATTTCAGACACAAGGAAATAGAATAGATTGTGCTAAAGATATTTTTGTTCAATACCATAAAATGCTAGAAAATCAAAATATACACGTAAGAACTAAAATCATGTACTTAAGTAGCCTTGGTAGAACTAGACTTTCATATGGTTGACAAGTATAGTGTTCAACTCATTCAGAAATCTCTCCATCTCACACACACACACACACACACACGCATTAGTTTTCCTCGTCTTTTTATTCATATATATATATATATATATATATATGACATCTTCATCCAAACCAAATGTGTTAATGACCTTATAGAATTTAAAAGAAACTTTGAAAAAATTCTGTTTTAAAGTTCACTTATGAACTAAATATCAATAAAAAAAACCACAATTTTAGATATTCTTATTGACTATAGCAGCAATAATTTTACCACATCTCTGTGTAAAAAGTCTACTGGTTCTAATTCTTGCCTTCTAAACTACAACAGTGAATGCCCTAAAAAATATAAAACTGCCATCATTAATGACCTAATCCTAACAGCTAAGTTCATTTCCTCATCCAAAATTTTCTTAATATAAAACAAATACTTATCAATAATGGGTACATACTCTAATTATACAGTCAACAAGCAAATCAAATTTCATTTAAACGACAACAATTTTAACAATAAAAACCATACTCATGAAAATAATATTGACAATAATACTATTAATACTATTAATATTGATAATAATACTATTAACAACAAAGACAAGCTAGCAATAAAAACATTGTACATAGATATAAAACCAGTTGATAAAAATAAATACATCAGATTCATTATTTATTACAAAAAATTAAAAACTACCAACTTGGTTATTAAAAATAATATATCCCAAACTTTCAACCCCCAAGTAAGATCAATGTTGTATATGAATATACTTACCCACTGAATGTTTCTCTAATTAAAAAAAAAAACACAAAATTTCTTACATAAGATATAGTACAACCACACTCTCATGGAGACTCACCTGCCACCAAGTGGACCAGAGTCCCATCAGACGACACATTAATAAATGGCATAAGAATCATAGTAACATTCAAATCCCTCCCTCAAATTGCTATCATTTGTATATCCTTGCTTGATCCAGCTTCTAATGCTCTGGAGTGAGTGACTTGAGGAAAAAAGACATGGCTTGTATCACATATACTTAGATGAGTATCACCATGGAATTTAGTGAGTAGAAGCACTATATCAAGTCTAGGCAGTTTCTTCTTTGTCACCGAGGCCTGTTGGTCCAGTGGTATGGTGCTTGCATTTTATTGTGACAGTCTGGGTTCGATTCTTGGTAGTGGATGCGCACTGCTGATGAATCCCAAATAGGACAAAACAGTCATCCAGTGCTTTCTGCATCCTGTTGAGGATTTTTCATATATATATATATATATATATATATATATATATATATATATATATATATATATATATATATAGTCTTAAGGTGTGCTGTATTTATGGGATAAAGTGCTCAATATCAGAGATAGAGCATGTGTAAATATAAAAGTGAACATTGAAGTCAACACTTAGAGGCAACAGTCTGTTTCATGCTAGATGCAATCGGTGGCCTGACAATTGCGTCTAGCATGAAACAGACTGTCGCCTCGAAGTGTTGACTTCTATGTTCACTTTTATATTTACATATATATATATATAATTTATATTGTTCGGACTGTTGTCCTCATCTTTATCGTCATATTCACTGCAATCCTCAACAGAATACAGAAAACACTGAATCACCATTTTGTGCTATTTGGGATTCATCAGCAGTTTGCATCTGCTACCAAGAATTGAACTAGGATGCATGACTTGATAGAAACTCTTAAGATCCATCCACTTGGCCGTCCAATAGTTTCTGGTATATAACCCTTATACAACATATTTCTGGTTACATTGACCCAATGCTCAAACCTCTACTAGCCTCTATTCCTAGCTATATCAAAGACACCACCCATTTCCTAAGAATCATGAAGAATATAGATTACCTGACAATGCATTTCTAGTGACCATGGATGTGTTATACTTATATTCTAACATCCCACACAAAGAGGGAATACTAGCTTGCAAAATGTTTTTAAGCATCAGCAGCTTCCACAAGCACCTATATACAAGAGATTTCCAACATTATATCTTTCATACTCACACTCAACAACTTCAAGTTCAGCAGGCACCATTTTCTTCAAGGTAGAGACACAGTGATGGGAACGAAAATGGCCACCGGCTATGCCAACATTTTCATGGATGACCTTGAACAAGATATGTTTAGTAGATACCACCTAGAACCCCTGCACTATCACAGATACATAGATGAAATCTTTTTCATATGGACACACAGAGAGAACAATCTCCTAGACCTTAAAGTGTCCTGGGTATGACAATAAACTACATCTGTGTACAGGGTAAGATGATAAACTATGTCCAACAGCAAGGCCTCTGATCAGGAGGCTTTGAAGAGTGTGGAACCTCCTCTTAATTGCTGGTGTTTCCAGGACCACCCTGACCCGGGGTGGTAGCACCTGTTAGGGTCCCAGCTATGGGCAAATAGTTAACCCAGAAACTGAGGTAAAAGGCATTATAAAAGTGTAAAAATAGGTTTTAATGCCAGAAATACTTTGCAAAAAATTATTACCAGAAATAAATTTTTGAAGAAAAAACTATTACCAGCTATACATTTTTGAAAAAAAAAAATTACCAGCTATACATTTTTTAGGAAAAAAATATTAACAGAAATAGATTTTTGAGGAAAAAATATTAACAGAAATAGATTTTTGACAAAACAAAAATATTACCAGGGGAAAAAAAAAAGTTGTCGGCATTAAATGACCCACACTATCAAATTTACTATAGAATATTTTACCACTTCCATTCCATTTCTGGATACACTGGCACATCTCGACAATAACTACATCTACACTACACTATACACCAAACCTACTGATGGTCGCTGCTAGCCCAATTTCAATAGCTGTCACACCACCAACCTAAAAAAATCTATAATCTTCATCCAATGCTTGTGCATAAAATGC
Source organism: Acanthosepion esculentum (assembly GCA_964036315.1). NCBI lineage: Eukaryota > Metazoa > Mollusca > Cephalopoda > Sepiida > Sepiidae > Acanthosepion > Acanthosepion esculentum. The sequence continues at coordinate 886,542 of OZ038485.1, read as the reverse complement.
ATCTGTTCACATAAAGAAGATTACAACACATAGGACAACTTTGCAATCACTTTTTTAATAGGAATTACCTACTTACAACAATCATCAAGACTTTCAAACATAACAGAAACATTCTCCTTACCTATGAAACTAAAAAAAATAATTTCAGAATCCCCATGGTCTTTTTATTTTAATTACAATATCCACAAACTTTTCCACACCTTAATTTATGATTTCTAGCATTTAAAACTAAACAATACAAGTAGAAAAATATTTAGTGATAATCCCCTATGTGCGAGGTGACAGCACCCCCCAAATCTCTTCAGACTTTTAACATCATTCAACATATGCAACTCATCATCTCACCAAGAAAATGTCATCTGCAACAAACCCCGATGCCTCATCTGCAAACTCACAACATTTAAAGATATTCCAACCACCATAGTTGTGACACTTCCAATCTCATACATTTACTTTTCTAACACAAATGCAAGAAGCGGAATTATGTGGAAGAAACCAAAACGGAGTTCTGCCTATGGTTCAATAACCACAAAAAAAAAATACGGGATAACAATTTCCCGGTTTCTGTACACTTCAACCAACCTGGTCATAGCATTGACGATGTTGGATGCCTGCTTTTGGTATCTTGGTCCGGCACATGGGAGGACAGATGCAGATCGGAGTTGAAATTCATCCTAAAAGTAAACTCTCACATTGAAGGACTAAACAGGGTTTTGGGTTTACTCAAAGAATACAATTTCCACAGGGAGACCTAATATCAACAACACCATTCCTCAGATGAGTAAGTCCCACACCCAATTTTTTTTTCTTTAATTTTAATAGCCCTCACCCCACCTACCTACTATATTTTATGTTCTATTACCTATGCTTTCACTTTCTCACCTTCTTGATTGGAATCACCTACTTTATACCATCATAAAATCTATCACTAAGGCTAATGAAAGGGGAAGGTTACTGAAGATACATTTAATTTTGTACATGTATTTATATCTATATGCGTATGTTGGTATATATGTTTTTGTGTGGGCTTATGTGTGTGTACATACAGTTATGCGCACACATGTATGCATGTGCATCTATGTATGTACACACTTAGTTTTTCCATTATATTAAAATATTTTTTAACAATAGATTTCCAATTTATTTATCAATAATGTTGTTCCTTTCATATATTTTAGTTTTATTTCATTTCATTTTATTTAATTTTATTATTATATATTCCCTTTTTCCTCTTTTCTTTCTTTCCCTTTTCATCACAATGTATTTCATCCATAATTCCCTGCCTTTCAACACTCAACCGTGTGATCAGTCAATTTTTTCTACAACTTGCTACACTCTGCATCTTTCCCCCTCCCCAATCTAGAACTCTCTTCATCAGTGTTTACAATCCCCCCCCACTATAAACTAGTAACAATTGATCTGCCTAGCATTTTTACAGAGATCAAAATTTAAGTTTATTTTCATAAAACGTTTCACACATCAAGTGATTAGACAGGGATCTGGCTTTGCTCATAATACAATTTCCACTGGAAAATACCATTTCTAAAAAAACATCTGTCGAGTGAGTAATTCTCATTTCTCTGTTTGTTACTCTGATTGTCATTAAAGGACACATGCATGTTCGAAAATTGTGATGTTAAAACTTTTCTTTCAGTGCTTCATTTCTGTCAAATTTAATAAATATTCATTGTACTGACTATATTGGTATCTTTTTGTTTGTCCTTTATTTTATTAACCAACCTATCTCTCTCTCCCTCTCTCTATCTCTCTCTCTCTCTATCTCTCTCTCTCTCTCTATATATATATATATATAATCAATCTCTCTCTCATATATATATATATATATATATATATATATAATCAATCTCTCTCTCATATATATATATATATATATAATCAATCTCTCTCATATATATATATATATATAATCAATCTCTCTCTCATATATATATATATATATATAATCAATCTCTCTCTCATATATATATATATATAATCAATCTCTCTCTCATATATATATATATAATCAATCTCTCTCTCATATATATATATATATATATATATATATATATATAATCAATCTCTCTCTCATATATATATATATATATATATATATATATATATATATATATATACAAACACAGAACTGTTTTCTCAGATCAGTGAATGAATCCTTTAGGTCTTGAAGATAATCCTTTATCAGACACTATAGAATGGTGCTACAAAATCACAAAGAGTTTGAAAAATAATAAAACCCACATCACTTGAAGACTTAACCCTGCATTCTTTAAGTGAAAATTATAGTCAGCCCAATTATGATGAATAACTAATGCATTGGAGCTTAATGTTTTGTAAAAGATCCCTTAATTAAAAATGATTTCAAGTGAATGAATCCTTTAGGTCTAAAAGAACACAATCCCTATATATAGTCCTATAGAATGGTGCTACACAATCACAAAGAGCTTGACCAAATAATAAAACTCACATCACTTGAAAACTTTTAACAGCAATAAACTGTGTAGTACATGTAAGTAAAACGGAAATATTGATTTTCCACAGCATAAAACAAAAAGTTTCCAAGGAAATTCCCTTCAATATGAGAAAGAGTGATAACAAAGGACTAATATTCTGGAAAATTCTTAAGAATGTTTCCTGTATGGAAATGGATACTTTTCACCATTACCATTACAGTTTTCAAGGAAACTTGTTTTTTGTACTCTTACCAAAATACCCCTTATATAACCCTGAGCATTCTTGTATATGGTTCATCAAGCTTATCATTCTTCTTTGTTATAGTTCAGCTTTTCCACACACTGTGACGTCCAAAAAACTTATTTTCAGGGTGTTTTGAAGATTCAACTTTCCATTTTGTCTAGTGTGCCCCAGGCTTTCCCAATGCTGATCTACATGTCTTTTTCACTTGACTGAATCTAAGCACTGAGCCCACTTGAAATCATCTACTTACTTCAGCTTGTTTCCTTCTAATGTGATAATTTCACCTTCTGGCTGATTGTATAACATATACTCAGTTTTCTTGCAAATGTACATGTAATCTTGTCACTTTTGCTGTAACCTCTAATCAGAGAAGTTGTACTTGTTCTAAGTAGTTTGAAATTAATGCAAGATTGTTTGTAAATTTGGTATCCATGTTGTATGTAGCTGGGGTGGTAGGAGCTTTGACATGTTGTTAGGTTTGTTGATTCTTAAAGTGCATAATCCAGAGATAGGATGAATAAGAATGGTTACCTTGGAGAACACCTGTAAGTAATTTAATTGGTTTGAATAAATCAAAGTATTTATTTTTTTTTCTCTGTCTTTCACAAATTATATTTTGGTATATTTCAGCTGGTACGAAATTGGAAAATGTCCATATGGTACCTTCCACTCATTCTGAGAAGAAACAGAATGTTGAACGGGTCTTACAGTTCATGTCGACCAACCACATACGAATGCATCCAATGAAAGCCAGTGGTAAGTACTTCATATTTACTTAGTTTAGTATCGTACAAAGTCAGATGGGGGGGTCAAATAAAAATAATCTTAATGAGGAGGGCTTGCCTGTATTGGAAGTTAATATTTGAAATCTTGGTTTTTACCTGGGCTTGAACACTGCTGGTGCTAGTAGAAAATACAGAACTAGTCCAGTACTTATTGCAAATTGTGAAGAGATTTGTTTTCTAAAATCCTGCAACTTTTAGACAACATGAATCCTTTTAGCATTTTAAATTATGTCTAAAGAAATAAGAAAAAAATTTTCTTTACTTTTTCACACAAAAGTCTCAGATTTTTTAAAGTTTAATTTTTAAAAATTCAAACTAAATTTTCTGTGATTCAAAGAATCCTTGAAAAAAATATTATTGGATTGTTTTAGAAAAAAGTAATTCATTATTTTTCTATCAGACAATATCTTCATATTTTCATTTATCTATTGGCTTGTCTGATTCTTACCCATTCAATTACCAAAGTTAATCATTGTCCAGTCAGTACTTAGATGAGGGACCCCTGGGAATACTGGGAATGAAAGCAACTTCTTGCAATCCAAAATACATTTTGGCTTTAAATAACCCAGAAATTCTTGCTATTGCCTAATTCACACTTTATTTCTTTGAGTTTCTTTTATCAATAAAGCTGTTTCTTGTGCTGATTGTATGCCATTGCTTCTTTCACCATTTTTTACCATCTTCACATTCTGTTCAATGTGGAAAGACCCCCCCCCTCCCCAACCAGCTACCACCATTATTTGACCAAACCACCACCACCACCACCAAAACAGGCACTTCTCATTTATTTAGCATCAGCAATATTAAGAGTCAGTGTTTTGTTACTCATTTTAAGGTGAGAATTTGCTTGGTAGTAAGTTTCTTTCCACTGACAACATTTGATGTTCAAGATTAAATAAAGATTCAAGTTTAGCTTTTTATGACATGGCAGAATGGGGAGGAGAAAGTTAGGAGTAGAAAGGTTGTTATACCAACACATTTATCAGTCTACCCTTCACCCATGCATTGAATATTGCTTTTACATTTAGTCTGGTGCTTCTGCTGAGCATTTAGAAATTCTTGATAAAATACAAAGTGTCTGCAATGTTATTGGTCTTGACCTGGCATCTTGGCTTCAGTCACTTTTCCCTAGATTGGTGGCAATGTCTCATCATCTTAAGAGTTGAATTAGTTAGATGTAGCAAAATCTTTCACCCATTGATTTCATTCATTTCTCTACTATTTTGACTTTAACTTTAGTTGCAGCAGTTTTTATTTCTTTCTAGAGATCTTTGCTTGATTTTTTTTTTTTACGTTCTCATAAACAGTAGATTGAAAATGTATTCGCACTACATAAAAAATATATTTTTGTTGCCAAAGTTACTAATTTTATTAAATAATAAATTAGAGAAATTACAAACATTAATGTACAGGTCAATTTTATAAAAAAAAATGTTAAAATATTGATTTTTTTCAGTTTTTGTTTTTTTGTTTCTTTGTTATAGTGTTGTAAACCAACTTTGTACAGTACAGTCAATACTTTCTTAGCAGTTCTTTTTGCAACGGTAATAGCTTTCAATCCCTTTGGATAGCCTTTGACAATTCTTTTCTTTTAATATTCTCTAGAAATTTGAATCTCTTTTTGTAATACTGATTCAGCTGTGTCAGGTTTGTTGATGACCTTCAGTGGACAGCATATTTTCAGATCCTTTCAGAGGCTTTCTCTGAGATTGAAATCCAGATTATAATTTGGTCAGTTTAAATTAGGTACCTCCAAAAAATTTTCTAAAAAGTGCATAGCATGATGAAAAAGGGTCCCAAACTTGATAAAAACAAGGCTTTATCATCAAAATATTTTTTGATTATTTAAATTTTTTAATCCTTTCCAGCACATACAAAATTTTGGGTAAAAATTTTGTTTTCCTTGTGCCAAAAATTAGCATGGGAAATTTAGTGTATTTTTTTGTGAACAAAAACACATTGTTTACAAAACTCTTGCAAAAATCAAATAATTGTTGGATTTTAATGAATGAAATTATTTATTTATTTTTTAAAATTTTATTTTTATTTATTTTTTTAGAAAATCTTGGTAAAAGTGTTTTCTTTTACATCTGTTACCTCGACTTACTTAATTTTATGAAATTTTGAGAAATTAAAATTCCACTCTCTTCATATTTATATTAGCTAAAAGCAGGACTTTTTAAAGAATTTATATGCAAATACATTTTTTAAAGTGTCATCAAACACCAATATTTTTAAAAGAATTAAAAAATCTTTTGTATGTGTATAAACATGCCAATTTTTGTAGATAGGGTCATCCATATATATTAGTAGAAAATAAAGATAACTATAGTAAATTTAGAGTCATAAAGTACCTAAAATTCAATAAAACATTAGATTACGGAGAATATTTTCATAAATTTTTAAAATTACTGAGTACTTAAAAATGATACATAAATGGTTCTTATGTTGTATTCAATTTTTTCCAGTTAAAGCCCTCATAGAAAACATTAGATAATTATCAATCTGTCATCAAGTTGTCGAACATGTCAATAGCTTAAATAAACAGCAACAGTGTTAAAAAATGTATTTCTGCAATATTTTAAACTTAAAGTAAATAACTTTATTTCAATTCAAATTAACTATACTTTAAATCAGTGAACATTCCTCAAAGTTTCAGAAAAATAGATTTTATCTTTGTAAGATTTTTTAATAAAAATAATTACATTGTGATAAACACAGGCTAAATAGGCGGCACTAATCAGCTATTCTAGAAAAAGAAAATTCCTTCCAGTCAATTTAAGTTTTGAAATAGAGCAAAATATTTTGCTTTTTGGAAATATTAGATTGAATCTGTTAGCCTGAAATTAAAACTAAAATAAAAGCTTCAAGAAAGATTTTTCATTTTTAAAAAACAATTTTAATCCTTAAGTATTGAGTTTTCTGTAGTGGTACCTAGTTTAAAGCTTTCATGTTTTTTTGCTTCTAAAACTATTCTTTACTTTGAGATGTGTGTTTGGCACTGTTGGCCTGCTGAAATATGAACTTCAGGCTTCTTGCAGACTTGAAGATGATTTCCTTCCAAATTTCTATGTATTTGGCACTTGGACAAGTTCCCCAGGGCTAGAGAAACAGGTCCATAACAATATGCTACCCACTCTATTTTTTATAGTTGGCATGGTGGGGGCTGGATCATTAGCTGTGTAACACTACTTGTTGGGATTCAGTCCAAAAAGTTCTATTTTTGCTTCATCCGACCTAATAACGACTTTCTCCCCACATAGCTGAAGAGTCTTTTAGATGTTTAGTAACATACTCTAGACGAGCTTTGAGATGGTTTCCCTTCAAAAGTGCTTTCTTTCTTGCCACAGGCCCATAAAGACATTCCTTGTCCAAACAGTCAGGTCTTATCTGATTTGTGCACAACAACACCAGAGCATGATTGACAGATTTCTTCCTGTTTTTGAGTGACAGAAGTGTTGACTTTGACTTGCCTGACCAATTTAGACTTGATTGTTGTTGTCATCTAAGATTTACAATAGTACCATGAACTTTCCTGTTCTTGAACATAGACACTATAGTACGTTTTGGTACCTTTAATGAACTGGTCACAGATTTATAACTTTCTCCATCTTTGTGATTTCTTTCTCAAGTATATTCCGTAAGACATGTAGCAATCGTGAAGTCTAAATAGTTATCATGGATAACGTCATGCTTGCTACATGTCTTGTTTAACTGACAAACAGCATGTGATTGTAGACAGCAGAGTAATAACCACTATTTATAGGAAGAAACCACTGTAAATTTCACCCAAGACAAATCAAGCCTGAGTGGATAACGATCTATGACCAATTTGAAGTTACAGTTTGTTATGAAACAGGATTAGATCTTTTTTTTTTATATGGGTATAACTATATAATGTTTAGCCACATTATTTAATAATATCTAGTTAAAAAGCATGCAATTCTCTAATTTTTCTTTTTACTTAAAGGTGATAGTTTTTTTTCCTTTCATGTTTTTAGCCAATTCTTAATATTATACATCTTTGTTTACATTCACAAGACCAACATCTTCAGATATCATTTGGCTGTTGAAGCTGCTTACTTATTTGGCCCTAATTTTTCTCATATTTTTTTCTGATTTTATTAAAGCTATTTTTTGTTTTTTATCTTTTCACAGCTTTCATTTTAGGTTGCTCCCTGATCTCAGTTTCAATTTTTCACAATTTCCAAATTGGGTTCCTGTCACTCAGTAAAACTCATGTCAATCTTTTTAAATTTGAAATTAAAAAAACTATTATATACCTTACAATAGGATGAAGAACCATTTAAGATTTATAATAAAATCTCACACTACCGAATAATTTATTGTAAAGATTTTTAATAAAAAACAAATCTTATGAGATGGAATTTGCATGGCATATTTATCATATATGAGGATTGATCAAAAGTAATGCCCCTTTTTCTTTGATTGCAATAGATTTAATAATAGAAGCCCACAAAGCATGACAATGAACAAGAGGGTTTCAGGATTCCAAATTTAGTCTCCAACATGATCACCTTTTTTCTCAGTTATATTATTTGACCTTTGACTGACAGCATGTATACCTGGCTAATCAAAGATTTTTACCTGCTTTCTTAACCATGTGCAACTTGATTATTTGACCCCGTCATCATTAAAGAACCACTAGAGAATCTCTTTTGAGTACCTCCTTTTTGGGTCCAAATAGGTCTAAGGGTGCCAGGTAAGGGATAGAGTGAAATAAGAAAGGTTGTCCACCTATGTACTTTGATTACTTGTTTGATCTTTAAATGGTTTTGAGGCCTTTTGAATTGTCCTGCTTCAAAAGTACATTACTCATTTTCAAATATGGCCTCATCACTCTGAGTTTTAACAATGTAATCATGTAGGAGATAAAATTGATATTAGTAATACTAGGTATAAACCCTAACTGAATAATTCCTTTCTAATAGCAAGACAGACATACACTTCCCTTGTAGAGCACTCCACCTTAAATTCCTTTCTGGTGTCTCCATTCTATCCATTTTCTGCCTGGCTCTTGTGACTCTTCTGCTTAAGAAGGTGCTAACTGTATTGTGCAGCTCCAGAAGTTCTTGGCCAGCAATCACTCTCTGATTCTTCATGGAGTCTGGGAACCCAATTTGCACAAAAAGTACCCAAGAGGCTAAAATATACTGCAATTACTATCACAGATCATCTGAAAGCTTTTGCAGAGTTTTGTAACAATGATTCTTCATTCAGCTGTAATGTGATCCTCAGCCTGTTTTGGTCAATTTTTTCTTTCACTCTGGGATTGCCTTTGACTACTGACTCATCTTTTTTCTTGCTTGCATCAAATGCAGTTGCAAACATTCATTTACCTTTTGTGAATATTTGCAGTACTTTCTCCTAAAAATAGAAATTCTATGACAACTCTATTTTTCACCTGTGCCCAGAGGAACAGTCATTTGGAAACAGGATTATGGGTTGGTAAAAACTACACAAATTTTTCACTGAGTTTCTAAACACTTTAGGGTTTATTGCTATTCTAATACTTTTAAAATTAGAACAAATATTACTTTTTGACCAATCTTTGTAAATATATCTTTTATCAACATCAGTAGGTTAATACCATCTGACAATGTTATATATATAATGTATTATTATCTATTATTTTAATACCTATACTCTGGCGGTGTGATAATAAAATTTGTAAATAAAAATATATTTGAACAAACTGATATAGGGGAAAATTTGTTTTTTCTTATTTATTTTTATTTTATATATTATTATTTATTCTTTTCGGTTTTTCAATTTTTAAGTAACGTAGTAAAACTTTGAGATGATTTCTGATCGTTTATTTAGTAGTTTGTTTTGGTCTGGGAAGGTAATTATAGCTATTTTTTCATCCAGATTTTGCAGTTTTTGGATTGATTGTTGTAGTCTATTCTAATGGTTATTTTGGTAGGAGTGGTTTGTTAATTTGTTTATTTACTTTATTTATTTATTCATTCATTTATTTATTAGGATTAATGTATTTTACTTGTTTTAGCTTATTTATTTTTATTTATTTTCAGTTTTTGGCTTTTAAGTAATGAAGTAAAAATTGTATTCTTGTCTGCATTTTGAGATGAGTCCTGATTATTTATTTAGTAGTTTGTTTTGGTTTGGGAAGGTAATTATAGCTATTTTTTCCTCCAAGCAAAGTTTGCAGTTTTTGGATTGATTGTTGTAGGCTGATGTTCTTTTCCTTATTTTCCATATTTTTGGTGTGATTTTCTCTTTGTTTTTAATTTCCTAGATATACTTGGAAAGCATTGTGCTGTTTCTGTATTTACTATTTGTGAAAGATGTTTTGTGTGAATAGTTTCTTTTTCTTCAGTTACTCTTATTTATATTTTTTCTTCATTATCTGATTTTACCATGGATTGGTATATTACATTATTTAATTAATTGCTTACAAAACAATGTAATATACCAGGCCACTGTGCCTGTTTTGGGATGTCACTCATACATATGCAGACAGACAGACAGACAGACAGACATACATACATACATGCTGGGGTAGGTATTCTTGTATACATATATGAACAGCGTGGGACTGGGCACAGACATGTATCCATGTATCCTAGTATGTATACATACACAACTGTGGTTGTTTTCAGTGTTGAAATTGTGTAGCGAAGTTCCCTCAATAAGGGTCGGACTGGGGTGTTCCTGTCATCTTTCATATCATTCGCTTATTTTGTTAACAGAATAATACTTTCTGGCACACACATACACACGTGTATGTAAATTTATATCCCTCTGGGTTTTGCATTACTTAAAATGGATTCTGTATAACAGTATGATAGATATTTTTATTTTTAATGTTGCTTACTTGCATGTTATAGACAATTTACACTTATATAAATAGTAGAAGTTCTAATTTATAATACTTATTGGTATTTTTATGGAAAATTGGCACTAATTTTGATGGGGAAGAGGAGTATAATTGTAAAAGAATGTGGCGATGGTAATTATGGTGATGGTGAAATAGCAAAAATGAAATTGCAATTGCAATGTTGAGAGCAATGACAATGGTAAACCATAATGAGGGTAATGACAATTAGGGGGGATGGGGTGGGATTGGTGTTGTAATAATAGTGGTAGTGAAGGATAATGGTAATAACAGTGGAATCAGCAAATAATTATGGTAATAATTGTAGTGATGATAACAATGGTAGTAAAATGATAATAATAATAATTATGATGGTACTTGAAATAAAGAAATAATCCATGGTAATAATTAATAATAAAAAATTAATGATAAATTAACAATTAAAAATGCAGTAGTAAATAATAAGTAATGATGGAAGGGGTAATAAATAATAAGTAATGATGGAAGGGGTAATAAATAATAAGTAATGATGGAAGGGGTAATAAATAATAAGTAATGATGGAAGGGGTAATAAATAATAATAGTGATGGTAATAATGGAAGAGATAAAGAATAAAATAGAAAATAATAGAAGTGGTGATAAATAATGACCATAGATGGTGCTGATGGTGGTAATAAATAAATAATGGTAATAATAAAAACAGAGACAATGGTAAAAAGCAGTATGAATCTTCTGGGGGAGGGGTATGAAGTGATAATAATGGTAGTAGTTATTTTGTGGTAGGTACATATGGTGGTGGTGGTGACAATATTGGTAACTAAAGTAGTGGTACTTGTAAAATGGTGTTTGGGTGTTAGTGGTTTATCACCTCGCATAGGTGATGGTAGTTTAGCTAGCAGTACCAGTAAAAATATTGATCTGTGTTACTTGGTATGTTTTTTTTAATGTATTATCTGTTTGGTATGAATTGTAATAAGATATTTATTTTTGTGTTTTTTATCACAATTCATAGGAAAATTGTAGTTTTAGCCAACACGTTTCGTCCAATATGGACTTTTTCAAGGCAAAAAACAAAATTAATTTATTGAAACAAGTATCTATAAACAATAAACAAAATGTCGCTAGCAACTAGAAAAATTTGAAACGCTATGGTATATTTATATGGTCAACTGAAAAATTATGT
>OZ038485.1:870000-872500 GCA_964036315.1 Acanthosepion esculentum | reverse complement strand
TTTTGTCAAGATTAATAATGGGTATAATAGCTTTTATTGTTGCTATAAAATAGTTTACCCAAAGGTTCACTCTCTGCTTTCCTGCTATGCATGATTTATTTTCAAGATATCTGGCAATTGTAGATAGTAGAGGGGGGGGAAATTAGATTCATGCCTTTTCCAACAGCCTTAGTGCTAAGGGAACACAAGCAGCCTTGGCTAAAATTCAGACTTAGTTTTCTGATTGTTTTCATTTTTTTCCTTTTTGTGTGTTTGTGTGAGTTTATAATTCTAGAGTCACCTAACCATTTTGAAACGGTATATTAGAGAGAGTGCAGAGGAGAGAGAGAGAGAGAGATTTGAACTCTTTATGGTAATCCTTTGCCAGTAAGTTGCTTATATTTTTTTCATCTTTTGCATCTTGTCAATTTCTATTTTAGATTTTTTCTGATTAATAAATTGTTGCTCTAGCTTCATTTTCATTGGATTTTGAGCAAATTTTTGAAGTTATTCTATTTTTATTATGTAGGAGTGTGTGCGTGTGTGTAATATATATATATATATATGTGTGTGTGTGTGTGTGTAATATATATATATATATATATATATATAGTTTTAAGGTGTGCTATATTTATGGGATAAAGTGCTCAATATCAGAGATAGGGCATATGTAAATATAAATATAAAAGTGAACATTTAAGTCAACACTCAGAGGCGACAGGCTGTTTTATGCTGGACGCAATCGTCAGGCCGCGAATGCTGGATTTTTCCTTGGCTATATATATATATATATATATATATATATATATATATATATATATGGGTCAGTGGTGTATTGTGGGTAATTTATTCTGGCGGTTATTTCTGTGGGAGTGGCTTGCTTGTTTATTGATTTATTTATTTGTTTGGGTTAATTTATTTTACTTGTTTTTCATTTTCATTTTGTATTATTTATTCTTTGTTTTTTGATGTTTTATTAACGTACTAAAAAATTTGGGGGGATTTGCTTGCGTCGCTTATTTAATTGTTTGTTTTGGTTTGGGAAGATAATTAAAGCTATTTATTCGTCCAATGTTTAGATTGCCTGCCGTAGTCTATTCTGTTATTTTCGCGGGTGGACAGTTTTTAATTTATTTATTTGGATTGATTATTTTTACTTGTTTTTGCTTATTGATGCTTATTTTTATTAGTTCTAACTGTTATTTTATCGGGGGGGGGGACAATTTGTTAATTTGTCTATTTATTTGGATTAATTTTCATTAGTTTTTTTATTTATTTTTTATTTTGCTTATTTTTATTTATTCTATTTTGTTTTCAATTTTTGACTGACATAGTGATGTTTTTTTTATCAATATATAGCAGTTATAGCTATTTTTTGTCCAATTTTTGGATTGGTTGTTGTAGTCTATTCTGACGGTTATTTTGGTGGGATTGGTTTGTTAATTTGTTTATTATTATTTACTTTATTTAGTTATTTGGGTTGATTATTTTTACTTGTTTTTTATGTATTTTATTTTTATTTATTCTATTTTGTCTATTCTAACAGGAGTAGTTTGTTAATTTGTTTATTATTTGCTTGGGTTAATTTATTTTACTTGTTTTTTATATTATTTTGTTTATTTGTATTTATTCATTTCAGTTTTCGATTTTTAAGTAACATTACTATGTTACTTTAATCTTTTTAGAACCTTCAAAATTTTGGTTAAAAATCTTGTTTTTTGCTTTCAACATGGTACCATAAATTTGTGTGGAAAATTTGAGACTTTTTGCAGTGAAAAACACAATGGAAATTTGGAAATTCTTGCAAAAATCAGATAATAGTTGGATTTTAATGAAACTTTCAGGACTTATTCAGAAATTAATTAAATTACTTTTTAAATTTCTTTTTTTTTTTTTTTTTTTTTTACATCTGTTATCTACTCACCATCACATTTAATTTATGAAATTTTGCTGAATTCTTTCTTGTAGCACTTAATGTTTATCTGTTTTAGTCATAAGGACATGTACTTGGAGAATATCATCAATTTTTGGTGGAGTCAAACAGAACTCTCATTACAGAAAATCTAATTTTATGCGTAAAATGAAAAATGCAATAAAACTAAGACATTATTAGAACAGCCTTTTGTCTCTTTTATGAATAAAATATATGGACACTTTTTGATGAATAATGAATTTTTACAAGAATTGTTTTCATTTTTTTACATTTTAATTAGAATAGTTTGTAAACTTTTAAATCTTTCAAAATTCTGTATAAATTTGTCAAGTGTTATTAAATAAAATCTGTATTTCCAAATCATAAATGGAAAAGCTTACTACAATTCAGCAGCAACAAGTATTTTTAAAAGAATTTGGAATTTTTTGTGTGCCGATTTTTGTAACTACGGATGTTCACACACAACCTTATCAGAAAATAAGTGATAACTAGTGGTAATTTTCTAACATTTCCTCAACACATGTCGTTGTAAGTAAGGTTATAAATCCAAAGTACCTAAAATTCAATAAAAATATTAGAATGTTAAAA